>RJWM01026979.1:0-27433 GCA_004363535.1 Dasyprocta punctata | reverse complement strand
AAAAAAAAAAAAAAAAAAAATCTTCCTCATGGACATTTTTCCTTTGAGGAATGTATGATACCTAACCTGCTACTGGAAGAATTCAATTATTTGAAGACCTCTATTTATCTTAGAGAATGATTATTCCTAATATCTTAAAGGATTAATCTTGCCCCGTTAACACTTATACATTGCAATTTAATGTCTTTATATATCTGACATCATCATCATCATTAAATTCATTTATTCCACTGAAAAGCAATCTATTTTTTACATTGCAACAATTTTAACTTTGTAATTAGTGTTATATGAATGAATGAATGAATGAATGTGTGAACAGAATAAAATAAAACTCATAGATTCACTTTTGCCTTATCTGGGTCAGTATCAATAACAAAGTTTCATTTGAAAAACCAATCAAATCTGAACCAACCTTTAGCTACCAGTTTCAATAAAGTTCAAATGCATGCAGAAAAGAATGTTATACACACCACAATTACTATTAAATAGGTATTCTTAAACTCAAAGAATTTTATTCAGATGTATTTTTAATACTAAAATGTATACTTGTAGGGAGCATTCAGAGGTGGAGAAAGAAAGTCATGTTCAATTGTTCTCAAAAAACAGCTTCTACAGATGATGCTAAAATATTTATATAGTGCCAAATTTTCAAGGTGGTGGTAGTGTGTGAGAAACCCTGTAGATTTTCTCTAAAATAAGTAATAAAGGGAAACTCTGAATATGAGCAACAGGACACAGGCCCAACAATAATTTCTGGTTTTATTTGTTTCTTTGGAACCTGTGCTAATTTTGCCCTTTCACTGAACATTTTTGGTTAGTGAAAGTGGTGCTGTTGAACTCCTATGTGTTTTTTGTGGTTCTTTCCCTGCTAGTATCAATTAACCCTATGCTACACTATCCATATCTGTTAACAAGTCTTTATAGCCTTTACCTCTCACAAGCGATCTCTTGGTATTTTCTTGGCAAGCTATCTACTCCCCCAGCACAGCTGAGCTGTGAACTGACACAGAGCCACAAAGTAATCAGAGAGGCATCATTTCACAATTATTATGTATGGTGGGAAAATCCTAAGTTTAAAAAATGTATTAAAACGTTCAAATCTTACTCTCATTTACAAGGTATTTAGTAAGATTAAATACCATGTGGAAACTCTTTAAATCTTAGTTTCCTACTTCATTATCTTATCGTGTATATTAAAAGAAATAGTACATGCAGTATACCTAATAGTACCTGCTAGATATTTAATAAATGCAAACTATAATATTATGACTTCTGTAATATTACTTCTTGATTTCTATCTTCAGTATGCTCATTAGCATTTCTGTTTGAAAAGCCCATATTCAGTACTCTTACAAGAAATGTCTAAAGTAATTAGAAATCTATAAAATTATTATTTTACATAGTGATGTGGAATAATAACCTTATAGATTGGTTGACTGTTTTAGTTTATTGAGGCTGCTGTAAGAAATACTTATAAACAGCATAAATTTATTTCTTACAGTTCTAGAAGATGGAAAGTCCAAGATTAAGGTGCTAAATGTGGGTCTACTACTTAATTCATGGGTTATGCTTTCTCTCTAAATCTATGAAAATGAAAAGGGCAAGGATATATCTCCTTTTTGAATTTCTGATTTTCTTGGGATGATTTTTTATGTTGCTAGATTTTGTTCTATTCCTTATGATCTGTTATTAATAATAACGTATAAGAGAAGATTTGCAGCCTCAAATGCCAAAATGAGGTCAGATATTTACTCTAGACTGATAAAACCCACACTGCCACATTTAGAACTCTAAAGAGAGCATTCATTTCTTTAGTAAACAGTTCTCTGATTTTTTCCTAGAGCTAAATGCTAGGTTCCCTGAATTCTTTGACTGGTAAGGCAGGGCAGATTAACTGTCTGGGAAGTGCATAACTGGTAAGTGGACTAGAAAATTTACTAAATAGGACAGTATGGCTAAAGCACATTAAATGTTAGGAAATATTTATGAAAAGCACAACATTGAATTTAGAATAACAATGTGTAGCCTTTCTTTTTAATAGCAATTGAGCTCTTTAATAAAAGGTCATTCCCAGACTGAGACAATAAAATCTTGCTGTTTGCATATGGGTAGTTAATATTTTTACTAAGGAAGACTGTTAAGTAGAAAAGTGGAAAAAGGAGCACATTTATTTCACACAAAAATGCCATTAAATTTTCAAAGAAAAAACAAAAACAATAGAACCTGTTAATTTTTATATAGAGAGAGAAAGTAAACAGAAGACATGTGATATTTCAACCACAATAATATACTTATACCATGAAAAATACTTATCAGAAAGCAAAGAAAGACTAATCATGAAGGAAAACTTTGAATGTTAAAAATAAAAGCAAAGCTTAGAAAACATAATAGAATGTAAAGAAATTCTCTCAAAAATTAGAATGAGAATAAGCAGGTACGAAACACCAATTCAGCGTAGACAAGGATATGTCCCAGGATGTAAAACAAATATGATTAGAAAACAACAGAAGAAATGCAGGAAAAATAGTTATTTTTTACCAGAAGGACAAGATCTAATCCTAAAAAGGAGCTGTGGAATGACCAGAAAAACATCTATACACATCCCTATCAAATTGAGATCATCAAAAACAAAGACTAAAACTGACCAAACAGACAAAAATAATGAAGAGGTTAGCCATGAAAACTCAGCAGACTGATGCCAGACTTCTCATAAACAATGCTGAGTGTGAAAGGACAGCAAAGACGTGCTTTCAATGGTTTGATGTAAAATGGTTTACACCCAGCTAAATTAAAGATCAAGTGTTGAAGACAATAAGCACAAGTTGAGAAGTACGAGGACTTAGAAAACATAGCTCTTCAGACCCTTATTTAGGAAGTCACTTGAAGATGAAGAGGACACAGGGTGCAGTTAACCATTAAGAGACTGAGCAATGAAGACAAATCCAGAGATGACACAGAGTTGTCACTCTAAGGAGCACATGGTCCACACAGGAGTAAATGGATGCGGAGGCCACCTACTAAAAAACAGAAACTCAGAAAATTTGTTGCACAACTTCAAGAATACAAGGATAATCAATACTGTTATTTTGTAAATAAAAACTGAAAATTAGATAGAAACCCTACACCAAATTCAAAGCTATTAAAGAAACTCATAGTCCATTTCAGCAAATTTTAGTTGGGGTGATTTTAAGTACCTGGAAGAGTGAAATTCAGCTGAACTTGATGCTGAGAACATTTTCATTCAAGTGGCTCAAGGACTGTGACCTGCTGAGAAGAAAATATATTCCTAGAAAATCTCTTGATATAAAAGTGAATAATAATTCAACAACCATACCGTAATTAATATCAGCATATATAAATGTAAACTACAGATTTACTCGATGATAACTTAATGGGTAGAAAATAATTATGTTAAATTGATGAGTTGAAATTATATATATTATATACATTATATATTGGAATAGAATAAAATTCAAATAAATATTTTATTACATAAAAAGATAAATGCTTATAGACATTCAAGTAAGTCATATGAAAAAGCAAGATTATAAAATGTAGTACAATCATATCAACCTTTAGCAATATTTGCACTATAAAACTAAAAATGTGACTTATTAAAAATAAGTCGTGGACAGCCAAATATGGTGTTACACATCTGTAATTCCAGCACACAGGAGGCTGAGGCAAGAGGATCGTCACAAGTTTGAGACCAGCCTGGGCTACAAAGTGAGCTCAAGGCCAGCCTAAACTACAAAGCGAGACCCTGTCTCAAAAAAAAAAAAAAAAAAAAAAAGAGGATATCTTCAAAAGAGAAAATGAAACCAATGAAACCAATGAAACCAAAAAGTCTAGATAAATGAAGACATTAGACAGGGAGCCCAGTTAATTAGAGAGAGAAAAAGTAATCAGCAAAAGGAAAATAATGCAATAACAAGAATGAGTCAATACTTTTCTGTAATAACTCTCAATGTGAATGGTCTCAACTCCCCAATCAAGATACAGATGGATATATTGAATTTTTAAAATGAATGATATAATGTACACAAAAATACACATAATTCATAGACTAAAAGTCAAACTATATTCCATGTGACAAGAGTGGAAAAACAAGCAGATATAGCTATTTAATTTTCAGATAAAGTGGACTTCAACACACAACTGATCAGAAGAGGCAAAGAAGGTCACTCCATATGGGGTAAGGAAATACTACAGCAGGAAGAGACAATAATTATAAATATATATGTACCAAACATTGATACATCCAACTTCTTAAAACAAACTACTGCACATAAAAGATAAGAACACAATTATGGTGGGAGACCTCAATACCACATTATAACTAATAGATCAACTAGACCTAAAAGCAACAAAGAAATATCAGAGTAGAACCACAACTTGGATCAAATGAACTTAATAGATATCTACAGGGTATTCCACCAACAACAGAATATGCATTCTTCTCAGCAGCATAGGAAGCATGGCTTAATAAAACAGAAAAATTGAAGCTACCCTTTGCACCTTATCAGATCATACTGCAAGAAGATTAGAAATCAATGGTAAAAGAAACCAGAAAAATTATGAAAACATGTGGAAATTATGCACTCTTAAATAGTGTGGTACCTCATTTTCTGAATGCTTTTGTTTGTGGAACAATTTGATTTGCAACCAGAAGCGTTTGGCAAAATTCTAGTTTTGTTTGCAAACTACATTAGGTGACAAACATGGCCATGACTATCTTTCCCACAGAAGCACAGTATGGCCATCTTTTCCAAAATTGTGAAACAAATTAAGTTTGTGATCCAAGGTACCACTGTACTAAATGGATTACAGAAAAAAAACAAAGAGTAAATTAGATAGTTCCAAGAATCAAATGATAATGCCAGGGCAACATATCAGAACCTATGGGACACAGTGGAAGCAGTCCTAAAATGGAAGTTTATGGCTATGAATCCCCACATCAGAAAAATGGAGAAAGCCCAAATAAATAATCTAATGATGCACCTAATGGTCCTAGGAAAACAAACAAACAAAAAATCGAAATCCAAAGCTTGACTGAGGAAGGAAATTATAAAGATCAGAGCAGAAATTAATGAAATTGAGACAAAACAAACAATACAAAGAATCAATGAATCAAATATCTGGTTCTTCAAAAGAATAAGCAAAATAGACAAACTCTGTTACCATCTGTGTTTAAATGCCCACCCCCCACCCTGCCAAAGCCTCAGGTGGTCATGGAGGGCCAACCTTTCCAAGGTGGCTGAGTCTAGCGTTTGTGATTGATTCATTGTCTAGCATGGGGATTGGCGGTGTGAGTGCTGCACCCACCCCATGGTGGGTGGCTAGCATGCAATGTAAGGGTAGAAAGGAGGTATGCTTCTCCCTTTTGCCCTTTTTGCTCTTGTTGCTTGCAGCTGCCATGAACAATTGCCCCTTAGCATGCCACCCCACCTTGGAGCCAGCTGAGTATGGACTGAAACCTCCACAAACTGTAAGCTAAAGAAACCTTTCTTTCCTTCATTATGGGCATCAAGTTCATTGTCTCAGCAATGAGACAAAAGTAACCAAGACAAACACTTAGTCCAAATTATCCAAAAAAGCAAAGAAAAGGCCCATATAAATGCAATTAGAAAAGAAAAAGGTGAAATCACAATGGATATTGCAAAAATTCAGAAGATTATTAGTAACTACCTTGAAAACCTGTATTCCGATAGATTAAAGTCCAGAAGAAATAAGTAGATTTCTGGATACATATGAATAAAGATATTAAAACTCTCAATAATTAATAACAGACAATGAAATTGAAGCAGTAATAAAAAAAAAACTTACCCAGAAAAAAAGCCCAGGACTCAATGAATACATATCTGACTTCTACAAGAACTTCAGGGGAGATCTAATGCCAATACTCCTCAAAATCATCAGTGAAATTGAAAGGAAAGGAGTACTATCAAAGTTATTACCTTAATTCCAAAACCACAGAAGGATCCACCTGAAAAAGAGAACCACTGGTCAATATTTTAATCAATATTGATGCAATATTTCCCAACAAGATCCTGGGAAACAATGCAACAAATCATTGGAAAGTTCATACATCGTGACCAAGTCAAAATCATCCCAGTGGTGCAAGAATGTCTCACATATGTAAATCAATAACTATATTTCACATAGACAGATGCAAGGTCAAAAATCACAGTCGTCAGAAAAAGTTTTTGGCAAGATTCAACATTCATTTGTGATAAAAAAAAAATCCCTGAAGAAAAGAGGTATAGAAGAATCTTACCTCAATCTGATAAAAGTCACTTTTGACAAACCTACAGCCTACATCATATTATACTGAGAAAAACTGCAAGTTTCTCCTCTAAAATTAAGAATAAGATAAGGATGTTTACCATTACCACTCCTGTTCGATATAGTAGTCAAAATTTTACCCAGAGAAAAGAGGCTAAAGGAAGAAACAAAAGGGATACATCTAGGAAAGAAAGAAGAAAAGCTATCCTTATTCACAGGCAATATGATCCTTTACATAGTAGACCCAAAGAATTCTATCAAGATACTCTAGAACTAATAAACAAATTCAGCAAATTAATAGGATATAAAATACACAGCAATTAATAATGAACCCACCAAAAAAGAAATCAGGAGAATAATATCACTCACAATAACATCAAGAAAATTTAATTACTTAGGAATTAACCTAACCAAGGAAGTGAAAGACCTCATAGTGAAAACTATAGAACTCTGAAAAATGAGATCAAAGAGGACATCAGAAACATAGGAAGATATTTCTTGTTCCTAGAGAAACAAGATCAATATTATCAAAATACAAATCATACTACCAAAACTAATACATACACTTAATGGAATCTCAATCAAAACACCAATAGCATTCCTCATGGAACTAGAGAAAACAATTCAAAAATTCACATGGAATCAGAAGACATCCAGAATAGCAAAAACAATCCTGGGAAACAAAAGGAAAGTAGAATGCACAATCCTGAATTTCCAATTATACTACAGTCCTAAAGTGATTAAATACATTGTGCTACTGGCACAAAAACAAACATGTGGTTCAGTGAAACAGAATAGAGAACACGGAAGCAACTCCAGTCACATTCAACCATCTCACCTTTGACAAAGGGGCCAAAAACATACACTGGAAGAAAGACGGCCTCTTTAACAAAGGATGAATATCTAGAATATATTCAAAAAATTAAAGTACTTCCTCCCAAAATATAAAAGATCAAAAAAAAAAAATGGGCAAATGAAATGAGCAGACACTTCTCAGAACCAATACATACACAA
The DNA here is from genome assembly GCA_004363535.1 of Dasyprocta punctata. Lineage (NCBI taxonomy): Eukaryota > Metazoa > Chordata > Mammalia > Rodentia > Dasyproctidae > Dasyprocta > Dasyprocta punctata. Next base: position 20,134 of record RJWM01026979.1, on the reverse strand, counting down.
AAAACTGTTTAGCCACTCTGGCCATTACAGAAATGCAAATTGATCCATTCTTTGGTTGATTCCAAGATCTAGCTGTTACAAATCGTTCCTCTATAAATATGGGTGCACATGTATCACTGTGGTGCGATGTTTTTAATTCTTCTGGGAAGAGACCCTGAAGGAGAATAATAGGGTCAAATGAAACCTCCAGTCCTAGTTTTCTGAGGAATTTCCACACTGATTTCCACAGTGGTTGCACCAATCTACACTCCCACCAACAGTGGAGAAAGAATAATTTTCCCACAGCTCCTCCAGCATTTGTTATTGGTTGATTTCTTGATAATAGCCATTCTTTCCAGTGTAAGATAGAATCTCAGTGTTGTTTTAATTCACAGAAATGTTCTGCAAATTAAAGTTTGTTCTGTTGTTTTCAGAATAGTTGACCTTTCTAACAGGTATAGTAAAATCAAACCAAAACAAAACAAAAAACAAAACAAAACAACAGCAACAAAAAAACACATTAAAACCAATAAAAACAGAGTATAAAATAAGGTCAAAACAAATTAATCAGAATAAAGCAAAACAATGAGAACAATATTGGGACTTGAAGACAAGACAGAAGAGAGTCCCCCATTTTTGCTACATTGCGTACTGTCATCTTCCAAAGAGATGCTCAGGCTACCAGACCCAGGCCTACAAAATGAATAATGCTAGCATTTGGTAGTTTTATGTACCTTAGTTGCTGTCAATGTAGCCAGACCTCTGAATGAGCAGGTTGCTTTACAGGGGGATGGGGGGTAGGGCGGGGAGCTTTGTCCTTGATTCCTAGCCCACGTGACAGTAGGCGTATGGGGCGGGGGGAATGTTTCTATTCCTGGAGTACACGCCGGTTGCATAGGCCCCCAGAAGCCTGTCTTACTTGTGTCCTGGTTGGACGCGCTCAGGCCCTGCTGGGTGGGCTCCCAAGAAGCCCATTTCTTTCTCCTCCTGGGGTCCACGGTGCTCACGCAGGCCTCTGGAAAGCTGTCTTACTTGTGTCCTGGTAGTAGCTATTCTTTTCATAGTATCTTTCTTACAAGTTCTGTACCAGTTCTACTGCTTTATTTTGACTGACTTCATTCTGTTATGTTTTGTTGGATTTTACTATCTTTAAAATAAAAAAATAAATAAAGTTTGTTCTGAATATTAAATGTTTAGTTTCTACAAATTAAAAAAACACTCAGATTCCACCTTACTCCAGAAAGAATAGCAATCATCAAGAAATCAAATAACACCACATTTGCAAGACTGTAGAGGAAAAAGACTTCTTCTACATTGTTAGTGGGAATGTAAACTAGTGCAATCACTATGGAAATCAGTAATGAGATTCCTCAAAAAATTAAAATATAAATTTCATTCAACCCAGCTATTCCCTGTCTAGGTGTCTTTCTGAAAGAGTTAAAGATAACATATTACAGTGGTACATACATACTCGCGTTTACAGCACCACAAGTCATAACAGCTAATTCTTGGAAGCAGGCTATATGTCTGTCAACACATGAATAAATAAAGAAAATGTAGTACTTATACACAGTGGAGTACTACTCTGCAATAAAGAAGGATAAATCTGAGCCATTTGTAAGCACATAAATGTATCTCAAGACAGCATTAAGTGAAATGAGTGAGACATGCAAGCTCAAATATCACATAATTTCTTTTATACAAGGAACCCAAATTGTAAGTAATTTAAAGAGTAAAATAAAATGTAGATAGTAGGATACAGGGTACAGTAGACATAGCTTTAGGAAATGCGAAGGGAACCAAGAGTTAGAAGGGGGGAGGGCAGGAGGTGAATGAAAGACAAAGTAAAAAGAATTGAGATGCGTTATGTACATGAACAAATGCCCCACAATGAATGTAATCATTATGTCCTGCAAATGCACACTAATAAAAAATTTTTTCATTTACAAAATACAAGCCCAGCCTGGTGGTACACACCTGTGATCGCAGCAATCGGGAGGCTGAGGCAGTAGGATTGCCATGAGTTCAAGGCCAGCCTAAACTCCATAGTTCAAAATAGATTTTTTTAAAAAATACAAGCTACGAAAGAAAAGGGGTAAAGGGAGATTACTGTGGCTTGAATGTACCCTCTCAAATGTGTATGTTAGAAATTTACTCCTCAATCCAGCAGTGTTTGGAGGGGTTCTAAAGAGAGGTGTTATCATGAGAGTAAACCTGTCAGCAGAAAAATGAGACCTATAAAAAAGATCCCCCACCCTTCCCATTTGCATGGTATGACGCAGCGGGAAGGCCCTCCCCAGGGGGTCCCTCCTCACTCTCCGGCTTCCCAGTCTCTGGATCCATAAGCCAATAAACTTCTGTTCGTTTGCTTCAACATTTTAGAGAAATAGTCTTCCAGTTTTTCTTCCTGTTAATTAATTTTTTAATCTTATAGGATTTGTGGGCTTATGATAAGAAGTATTTGATTTTTTTTTCATTTAAAAAGCATAAACTATTTCTCAAAGATTATCGTCTGCAGAGCTATTTACTGAAGGGTTTTGGTAGGCACAAAAGAACCTGAGTTTTGCTATCCTGGGCCCAGGTATATTTCTCCCACATCCAACAGCTCTTGAATAAGCCACTTTACTTTCCCAAGTCTCTATTTCCTCATCCAATGTTTAGGGCAATAATATCTAACAATAATATCTATTTCAGATATTCCCCAGATTTATTTTAGAAATCAAATAAGAAATTATAAGTTGAAATGCCTTGCAATCTCTGCATAGCTTGCAGGCGTCTTTTATTCCTTAATAAAAAAAAAATGCTTGCATTTCCTAAGGTGTTCTTATCTTGATATTTTTCCTCTTTTAGAATTATCTGGAAAATATATTTGCACATTGTATAAGAATCAAAAATCTCATTAATTAATAGTCAGTCTGTATTTTACGCTATGTAGTACTCAGCTTATTTGTTTTATTAACCACATTTATTCATTGTGTCTCCAAAAATCAATTCCACTTCAGAAGACAGATTATTTTGAAGCCTCATAAAACTAACATTCTGTATTCTCTAAAGGGAGAACCACAATTTTATAAAAAACCTATCTAATACCTGATTACCACCCCAATTTTGTGACTTTGAAAAGGAAAACACTCATTTTAATATACATCTGGATTCTTTCTTTCTTTCTTTCTTTCTTTCTTTCTTTCTTTCTTTCTTTTTTGTTTACTTGGTTTTTCTGGCCACAGAAAACATGATATAGAATAATTTGCTATTTTCCTGATATAGGACAATTTGGTATTTTAATCCTGTAGATGTTTTATTTCATTTTAACATCTGTACAGTCTTAATCTATTTGACTTGCTATAAAAGAATATCATAGTTTAGGTGGCTTCTAAAAAGCTAAAATGAATTTCTCACAGTTCTGGATATTGGAAGGTCCAAGTTTTGTCCCAGGAGATTCTGGTGAAGCCCTCTTCCACCTTCATAAATGGTATCTTGCTGTGTCCTTCACTGGTGAAACAGGTGAGGAGGCTCTCTTCACCTCTTTTATAAAGGTACTAATCACAGTATGAGGGCTCTACATCACCTAATAACCTCCCAAAGACTCCATCTCTTCATACTATCATCATGGGTGTTAAAATTTCAGCTATGAATTTTGGGAGAACACAGATATTCATGTCATTGCACAAGTACTTAAGTTTTACTGTAAAATTTTATTGTGTGACATGACAAAGCCATGATAAGTCAATTATAAAAAGATTCAGAGTCTGAAAGACACAGATATTGAACTCCAAAATAGTTAAGATAGTGTATTTTATTATTAGTTTTTTTATCTCTATACACACAAAGACACAGAGAACTAGATTATGAAGTGAATGACAATTGTGAACTCAAGTCACTGAGCTATTTTTAATAACATTTCATCACTAAGTAACATAAAATCTTGAAAGGAATAATAGTCATATTGCCCCTATTCTATATACCTGTTCTCAAAAATGTATTAATCTGAGCAAAGCTGTAACAAAAAACAAAACAAAACAAAAACCAAAGTCATTTACCCACTTTCACCTTTATTTTTTAAAAAAGAATAAAACCAAATGATATAAAACAGAATAAAGCCAATAAAAACAAAACAGTGAAAGTGATATAGGACTTCAAAACAAGATAATGTAAAATCAACAATGGCTAAAATAATGCCTCTTGTTATCTTCAAAACAGCTGCTCATACCATCAGGCATAATAAAATTAAACAAAACAGAACAGAATAGAACGAATCAAGGCAAAACAATGAAAGCGATACATGGCTTCAAAACAAGATAATAGGAAATCAACAATAGCTACCATAATATATCTTGTTGTCTTTGAAATAGCTGCCATGCTATCAGATTATAATAAAATCAAACAAAACAAAACACTGAAAGTGATACAGAACTTTAAAGCAAGATAATAGAGAATTAACAGTGGCTATCACCTTCAAAAGGAGATCCCCCATAGTTGCTATATTGCATGTTATTATCCTCTAAATAGATGTCAGACTACCATCTTTAGGCCCACAAAGTCAATCAAATGCTAAACACTACAAGCATTAAGTTGTTTTTATTTTGTCTTTTTTTTTTTCGTACTTCAGTAGCTATCATCTCAGCCTGTGTTTCTCTGGATCAACTGGTTGCTTCAGGGTGGGATGGGTGGCAGCTCAGCTCTTCTTGCCTCCCACCCCAGGAACTGGCTGACTCACAGGAAGGGATTGGCTTCTTGTTTCTCCTCCCCATAGCCTGTGTCTTCCACAGACTCACAGGAAAGGGTTGGCTTCTTTTTTCTCCTTCCCTTGACCTGTGACTTTCACTGACTCACAGGAAGAAGTTGACTTCTTGTTTTTCTTTTTGGTAGCCCATGACTGCCACTGGTTTACAGAAAAGGGTTGGCTTCTTGATTCTCTTCCCACCCTTATATTAAAAACTAGCCAAATTCATCCAACAATAGGAGTATAAAATCTATCCTTTAGAATATATTCTAACCAGAAGAATAACCATTTACTAAAATGGTTGTAATCTGCATCCCCCAAACTCTCCTTTCCTTTTTCTAACAGTCACAAGTTAAGCAATTATTCTTAATTCATAAAACTGATTATCATTCCATTGCATTGTATTGGAAATACAACTTCCGTTACTTTGTTTTGATGACCAGGTCTGAGCAATGACTGTGACATTAAATAGATGCAGATGCTATAGATGGATGTGTTATATAACTTTACACCACCAGAAGGAGCTCTAAAACAGACTATAGGGAAAAGGTAGAGCTACTGGCAGAGAGGGGGAAGTGATATATTTGCTACAGATGGAGAGTTTAAAACATATTAAAACTTAATAAAGAATCACACAGTGGCTGAGGGAATTATAACACTAAAAAGCCTTCCAAAATCAAAATACAAATGCCTACAGGCACTATGCTAGTACTGTGCTTTTAAAGGAAAAAATACACAAGAAATATTGATTCAATTAGTGTACCAAACAAGCCATAATATTGTAAAGGAGAGTGAAAGGATTTACACAGAGCTTCTCAACCCATCCAGCTGCCAAAATATTCTTTCCAGTGGAGTCAGCTTCATGCATGAGCATGGGAGGGTGATTAAAAGTTGCCCAAAGTTTCCCTCAATCAGAAATTTCTCTTCTGATTAACCCTGATACCTTAAGAGCTTTAATTATGTCCTAAACATCCTAGTACCTGCAACTGAGTTTAAACTTTACCTCAACTTAGATAACATTGATTATTAGCAAGATTATATTTCAATGGCATAATTCCTTACTGCATATCATCGTATAGTAGGGAGGACAGGCTTTGAAGATTAAAAGGATAATGATGTTTAATTACAGAGGGGAGGACACCAAGTATATGAAGCAGCAACCACAGCCAATGTAATATTGGATGGGGGAACCTGCCAAGACCATGGGCCCATAAGGAACAATAGCCACCACAAAGAATCAACAAAGAAGTACAAAAGCCATAATAAAAGTCCAATCTCTGTCTGCTCCATTTGCAGTATTAAGGTACCACAGACTGAGTGATTTAAACAACAGAAATTTATTTTCTCATATTTCTGGATGCTAGACGTCCAAGACAAAGGAGTCAACAGGGTTATTTCTTCTGAGGCCTCTCTCCTTGGCTTGTGGATGACCACCTTCTTCCTGTGTCTTCACAAGGTCTTACCTCTGTGTGGATCTGTGTCCTGATCTCTTCTTATAAGGACACCAGTTATGTTAGAGCCTGCCATAATATCCTCATTGTATCATAATCACTTCTCTAAAGATCCCATCTCCAAATACAGTCATATTATGAGTTAAGACTTCAGTGTATGAATTTTCAGGGGACACAATTCAGCTATAACAGTCTCCCTTGTCCCAGTGTTGCTCAGACATCTTAAAATTCTGTAGTGCAGTAAAGTGGCTTTGAGGCAGTGTCAAGGGCCCTGAGTATGGAGTGAGGCCTTAGTAAAATGCCATCTTGACCACTTTGTACCAGTGTAACCTGGGAAGTTATTAGCCTCTTAGCCTTGGTTCCTTCATTTGTAAAATAAAGTTGGAAATATTTTTCTCACCAGGCAGTGGTAAGAGTCAAAGGAGGTGATGAATTCAAACAAAGGAGCCCAGTGTTTCCCAGGTTTAGAGTGAAGCACCTTGACTGCTCCCACTGCCTGGTGAGATGAATCCAAATCCTCCTCAGTTAAGGGAACCCCTGATTCCTATCTCTTTCCAACAGAGCCCTTCCAATGTGGGAGGGGCCTGAGTCACAGAATTTCTGATGCTTCCCATGGAAAGACAAATAATATATAAGTGCTAAAGTAGGAAACTAAAAGCTATTGTATGTTTTAGAAGTTTATTTAGTAAATTGATTCCTTAAACATTCACACATACCATGACTATATAGAAGTCCCTCATCGGCTCCAGTTCCACATAATGTTACTAAAAATAAAATACAGTACAAGACATTTTTGAGAGACATCACATTCACGTAACTTTTATTATGTTATATCATTGTAATGACTTAATTATTGTTGCTAATATCTTGCTGTGCCTAATTTGAGTTGAACTTTTTCATATATGATTATGTTTAGGAAAAACATTGTATATGTTCAGTTCAAACCTATCTGTTGTTTAAAATATCCACTGGGGACCTTGAAATGTATTCCTTGCAGGTAAGAGAGGACTACATACTGTGCATACAGCCTCAAGTAGAAGTAGTTCAAGGGTCAAAATTTTAAATTGTGATTAATTTGAGGCCAGGTCCTTCTGCCATGCCTCAAAGTAACTCACAGGGCATCAGTCTGTGCCCTGAAGACTTCAGCTTTCTTTCACATCACTCTTACAGGTTCCTTCCTATACTTTCCCTCACCACATTTGACAAATAATCAACTTCCAGGCCTTGGTTCCAATAGCATTTCTTCACAGAAAGAGTCCTCTACCACCATGGCATGTTCCCCTGGAGGATAATCTGAGTGTCACATACATAGACCACTTCAGGCACCGCACATAATTTCACGGTACTCTGAGATTCATCTTTATAGCATTGCAATTAAATAATTCACTGTGCAGCTTGTCATTTAATGCCTCTTCTCTAGAGTGTAGGCTCCCTCTCAATTAGAACCATGTCTTTCTGTCTCAACTGTCTCTCCATATACCCTTCATGTGCTCTTAGTAACTACCTAGATCAGTCAAGCAGTGAATTTAAGGTGAATGTTGTTATTCAGGACTTGGTCCAATGTGTAGGCTGCTGATGCTTTTTTCTGTGAATGTCAAGATAGATCTACATCCATTTACTTTAAAAAAAAAAAGTAGTGCAAAATCCTGTAAGAACTAGTAGTTATGATGAGTGGATCGAGAGATAAAATACTATTTCCAATACAGATGGTGTAACGTTTTAGGCGTCTTGCTATAGTTTGAATCTGGAATATTCTCCAAAGGCCTATGTGTTGAAGGCTTAGTCTTGGGAGGTGGTGGAATCTACCTAGGGAATGAAGTTGTCAGGAAGTTGAAGGGATATTGAGATGATGTACCCCTTTTTCTTCCTGGGTACCAGGAAATGCACAACTTTGCTCTACCACAAGCTTCCCACCATGCTGCATGTCGCCACCACACCCCTAAAGCAATTGGGTGGGGGTGAAACTGACCACTGTGGAAACCTTGAAGACTTGAGCCAAAATAAACCTTTCCTCCTCTGGAGGTATTATATCACAGCAACAGAAAGTTGTACACATATCTGTTGGATGATATGAAAATAAAAAACAATTTTCCTGGTACTATGATCTTTCAGTGGTTTAATTTTCAGAGGGATAAGCTTGAGCTGCAGAAATATATAATTATTTGTTGTTTTATAATGAGAAATCTATGAAAACTGAACCAAAGAACATTTCTAGGGACACTACTGCCACAGAATTGTTTTATTCTTACTTCTGACACCCATCATACAAACTGTGAATGGAATGTACCCTCAAAGTGATTATTACTTTTTTAAGCCAGATAGTTCACACAGATAAAATGAGAGGCCTACTTCTATTCTATATAGTTGTCGTGTTAATGAATATCCATTAAAAACCATCAGAGATGCAAAATAGAGTCAATTACATAATTTTCAATAGCTCAAGCTTAATTCTACTAAAATTTAAAATCAAGAACCTGAGTCATTGCCAAGCTAAAAAAAAAGTTAATCTGGCTCTGACGCCCATGTGAGTTAGAACTACAGCTAGCCTAGTGAAAGAGGGAAAGACTCAAGATCTGGGCAATTTATTCATTCAACAAATGTCTGTTTCATACCTACTGGAGGCCCACATTACATTGGAGATGGGCAAGTGGATCCCATGGAAAGCTCTGGTGTCTCCTTAGCTGCCACCCAGGAAAATCTGTGCCCCCAACACACTCCTTCCCTCTGCTTGCCTTACAGGAGCTCAGAAATTCTCTGGAGTTCATACTATTTCCTATCCCAAACAGAATCATTATCTCCTTGCCCCAAACTTGAGCATCATCCTGTGTTCACTATTTTTTTTTCACTGACAGCACCATCCATTCAAATAGCCCACACAAGACATTCAGTATTTATTTCAATCTCCTTTCTTTCTTTCATTTGTCCTCAGTTATCTTTTTAAAACACATAAGTAAAATTGATGATTCACTTTCCTCTCTCTTCCAATTCACCATGTATCCAAGCTTAAAGTTAATTCATTCTTAGGGGATTTTAGTTTAAGGAGGTCATTGAGTGCTAACATGGAGTTAATGTGATAGAGCGTGGATATGTTAGGTAATGTGAATGTATTACCTAATATTTCCCATGAGAATGGGCCACGTCACACCAGGCAGTGCCATAAGGAAAGTGCCAGGTTTGATTCGGATGCAGAAACTGAAACAATGGGAAGGCTGAGGCCATGACTGGGTTTCCGAGGAATGGAAAGGTAAGGCAAGGTATGCCACTTAGGTCTAGGATATTTCTGGTGGGCTGGGGCAGGAGCTATCCCTGTTTAGCTAGTAGCTGACCCTGGGTTGATTTAGGGCAGGGAAAATACTGGTTTGGTATGAATGAGTTATGTAAGAAAGTGAGTGAGGACACAGCCTTGGACCAGCCAGTCTGTGTACAAAGGGCAGCTCTAGGCAATCTGTACACCATCCCCAGGAATAAGCTCACTCTCAGAAGGACAGTTTCAGGGGCTAGGGATATATCTTGGTAACACAGCATCAGCTTGGCAAGCACAAGATCCTGAGTTCGACTCCCAGTACAAAAAAAAAAAAAAAAAAAAAAAGGCAGTTTCTTCCCAGATCTGTAAGGCCTCTGAGATATGTCAAGACATCATCATAATATACAGAGAATTTAAGAATCCTAATGACTACAAGACTCTTCCAAGGTAATTGCAGAACATCTAACCTCTTTCTCACTCCTGCATAAGTGCCCACAAATGCCCCCTTATTGCCCTCCTATCGAGAAACCAGCCAAGAGTCCCGATTATCAAGTTAAGGAACCCGACCAAGAATCCTGATTGTCTGATTTAAGAATGCTGCAAGAAAAATAAAAAACAGAGACAAATATGGTGTTTCATCAATGACTCAGAAGTCAATCTCTCCGAATCAGCCTCCTCCACTCCCAAAGCAGTCATTATTTATTTGGTGTATACAGTGATAGGTGGGGCTAGCAAGAGGGTATAGATAATCTTATGTTTAGAAGTATCTTGACCCAGACTATAATACTGTGATGACTTAAGAAGGCATAGATGATCTTATGCTTAGAAGTATCTTGCCCTTGAGTATAATCCTGAGATGATTTAAGAAGGCATAGAGGATCTTATGCTTAGAAGAGTCAATGGAAAATCTCAGATGAGTGGTACCAATAATCCTAACCTTCCCTTTTATCCATTAGGGAAATATGCAAATTTAGCCATTGTGAATCTGTGGTCCCCAACACCCTCCCACCTCCTTTTACAGGGAGCCGAGCCTCCCATTCTTTCCCAAACAGGCCATAGTCTTTCATAAATCTGTCTTTTAAATTTCCCTGTGTCACTTCTACTTGAGATAACTTCTCCCTTCCTAGCTAGAGAGATCCAATTTATTTTAAAGCTTAACTCCTTGAATTACATAACAGAATAAAATTGCTACTTCTTCAGGGATTCCACCATTCTTTGTTAATATCTCTATTGTAACACTCACATTGGTTATATATTTAAATGTATGTGGACATACCTGTTCATTGTGTAAGTCCTTCAAAGATAACAACTATTTTATTTATTTATTTATTGTATTTCTAGTGTCTGGCATAGAACTAAGCACAATATAAGATGCAGAGTGTGAATTCTACACATTACTGTGGGATTAATTCCTTTTCTTCTGAATGCTTTAGGTGTTAAACTGAGTCAACTTTGGAATATTATACAACCACTCTCACATGCAGCTAAGGTTAATTTTCTTTACTGCCATGCAATTACAAAGTATTTTAGCAAGTTTGAATATAAGAACACACATAAGGGCAATTTTTACATTGGGGTTATTTGATTACAAGCCAAAACCCAAATGGTTGGGGTCTGGCTAACTTAAACAAAAAGGACGTTATCTAGAAAAATATGAGCAGTACACAGAATCAATGAGCAGGCTGGAGAAGCAGAGTTTGAATGGGCAGAAATACAGGTACCACCAGCAAGAACAGTTTTTCCAGGGCAGCAGCACTAGAATAAATCAGAGTAGCCATTCTCAGTCTCTGTCATTCCATTCAATATTTAAATTTCATGAGAGGCACATGCTGTGGTCTGGGTGATGTTTTGGTTTATCCAAGGCTTCATTGAGATTGAAGGCTTGCCCTGCGGGGTTGTGCCACTGGAAAGTAGTACAAGTGTGCTGGATTTTGAATATTCCCCAAAAGCTCATAATGTTTAGTCTTAGTACTAAGCATCTGGGGCTATTGGGAGGTAGTGGAACATTTAGTAGATTCGGAGTGAATGGAAGGGAATTAGTTTCCTGGGGGGAATGTTGCTCTTGAAGAGAATATTGGCACTCCAGCCCCTCCTTCACCCTGCTTCCTGGCCATCATGAAGTGAAGAGTTTCCTTTGCCATACAGTCCTGCCAGTGATGTATGGTTTTGCCACAAACCCAAAAGCAATGGGGTCAAATAACTATAGACTGAAACCTCTGAAGAAGTGAACCAAAATAAATAGTTTCTCTTTTTAAATTTATTGTCTCAGGTATTTTGTCACCATTACAGAAAGCGAACACAAGCCTAGTAGGAGGTACTCAAGTCATTTTAAAGTAGCTCTTGTGCAACATCTTGGTAGTCCCTTGTGTGATCCCTTGAGTTCTCAAAGGGTTGTTGTGGAAAGAGCAAGCCTGGTTCCACCGGTCCTCCGCTTCCTAGTTAAGATGTGACATCTCACCCTGATACCCACTTCCACCATTGCCTCTTCTGTTTGCCACGAAGTTCTCACCAGAACTGAGCCAATGCAGGTGCTCTGCCCTTGGAACTCCAAAACTGTGAGCTAAATAAACCTCATTTTCTTCCTAAATAGCTGTTTTGAGTATTTTATTGTAGTCGTGAAAAGCTAACACAGTGCCTCAGCTAGCCTCACTTGGGTTAGGGGCAGCCATCAGCTTGCTGAAGCAAAAATGTCTGGGCCACCAAACAACTTTCCCACATGAAATCCAGTGTGACATAAGTGAGACTTTAAAGAAAACTAGAGTTCTATGAGAAAGGGATGGACCCTCACTACCAACAAAACAAAGCAAAACAAAACAAAATACCCCACAAATATCCTCTACATTTATGTCCTAAAATCAACTTTAACTGAACAAAATTATGACTGAAGCATAATTTTTTAATCTATAGCCTTTCACTCAGAGAGAATAGACCCTTAATTCAATTAAAATGACTTTTTCTTTTTTCTAAACTATTAATTTATGAAATAGTAGATGTGCTGTGACAGGACTTGGTGAGCAAATACTAAAACAAATGGCCTGGAGTACAGCAGTATCAGTAAGTTCCAGCCTGCACTGTCGATCTGGATCCCCATCAAATAATTACTGTTGTAGCAGAATGGTGTGCAGAAATGGAGTCCTATGACAGCCCTCTCAGGCCAGTACTGTGTTACAGGCCATTTAGCTCCTGCATGTGGCTTCTGGAGTCTGAGTGTTGAGGGAGGGATTGACTCAATTAGTTGGCTTTAAACCCTGTACCTCTGGAATTGTAACTGTGGGATATGACCATTTTCTCTGGAAAATATCTGAGACATTTTCCCTGTTGGGTAGAGAAGGAAAATTAAATTAGATAAAATAAATTTCCAGTTCTCCATATGTGAACTATCCACATCATGATGGTCAGTTCAAGAGCTATTGTTTGTTACCACGACCCAACTGGTCTGAACACAGCAGTTCAAAATTATATGAATTTAAAAATATATTTCTCTAGTTATTTACATTTTCTACATTATAAAATCTACAGAAAAGGGTGATTCTTAAACTTGAGGCTTTGTTTTAGCTGGCATATCATTCCTCTTATTTCAAATATCCCTTTGGCCAAGTTAGAAATTCCAGTTCACGGTATGTAATCTTGCTCATCATCAAGTTTCTTAGTGGCTATTTTCTCTAGGATTGGCCTCAAATCTCTTACTTTTTCATATTAACTTCTATTCATTTTTCTTCCTTCTTTTAATAAACTGTCACTTTCTCTTACAGTAGAGAGCCAAAATGTCTTTTGTACTTTTGCATCATTTATTATTATAGGAAGATACTTTATGTTAAAACAACACATTTATAGTTCAAGTTATTATAACAACCAGAAATCTGAGCAGTCATGTGGATAACTGGAACTATTTTTAGGACTGTAATATTTTTAACCCACAAGTCCTGTAGATAACTAGAACTATTTTTTAGAATTGTGATATTTTTAACTCTCTCTGAAATGACAGCTGTGTCAAACAAGACACAGAGACTAGTATTTTTTAAACACCTTTATCTGAAGCTGTTGAATTCAAGAACTTCCTTATAGTTTTGTTCATTTAGCAATTCTTACACTTACTGTCTTGAACACATTGTGCTCCCAAAATGTACTGAGAATTTGTCCTTATGTAGGTTATCTCTACTGATATTTATCACATTAGAAATAGTGAAAAGTATCTTTTAATATGTAACATCTTCAGAAAGTGGCATTAATTTAAACAATATACTCACTTTTAAACCATTATGCTAAAAGAAAATCAATTAAGAGAATGGCATGTGTTATTTCTACTTTGGCCATTTTTTGTGTCTGTTTTAAAGAAAGCTGAATTTTTGTAATCTATTACTGAAATATGTCATTTTGGTTGAGGTATACAAAGAAAATCCAGCTTCACATGAATATACAGGTAGAAAAAAAGAAGTGTATTTAATAGCTTTCTCAGATGTTGGATATTCTTTGATCAATATTGAAACGAAGCACTAGTAACTTCTCCTTCTTTTTTTTTTTTTTCTTAATTTTGAGACAGTCTGATTAAATTGTTCAATTGCCCATGTTTGGTTTAAAACTTCTTAAAGGATGCTTGCAGGGGAAACCAAAACTACATCAGGGAAGTTTCCTTGCTATTACACTTAAAACCCACCAGCCTGCTTTACACTTTAAAAGGATATTATATCCAAAAATGGTTTTGTAGCTTCTGAATATCAACAAATTTCATTATAACAACATCCCAAAAATCATACTTGTTAATATTTTATTAATCTCATCAATATTCTTCTAAATTCTGTATCTGAGAAACTCATTGTGGTGTATATGGATTTTTGAAAACTACCTTTTGCTTCTAACTCTGTATGTGTATGTGCGCCTGTGTGTATGTGAATGTTCAAAGGTTGTTACCTCAGAATGAATAGACAGAGAATTTTTTACTGATTGGAAGTCATGATTCTAAGTCTTAATTCCTAATAAAAATGATCTTTTAACCCGATCAGCCTGCTTATATTTCACTATTAAAAATTGTGTGTTCATTGTAGAAAAATCATAAAAACAGTACAAAATAAGTTAATAATCTATAATCCTACTTAGAAAGGTAACACAGTATGCTAGTGGTAGGGGACTTATCTGGCAGGCACAAGGTCTAGCAAGGTCCTGGGTTCTATCTCAGCACGATAAACAAAAGTAATAGTGTTATCACTTTTTGGCACACAGTTGTTATAGTCAGGCATTGCAAGGAGAACACAATATAGGAGGCATAATTTACAGAATTATTTTATAATAGTCACCCAAGGAGTCAAATACAAAGAAAGTACAGGAAATCTATCCACACACCAAAGACCTAGAGAACCAACAAAGGGCCTGAATCCCATGGAAATATCCTGCATGAGTTCAACTGAAGACCTAGAGCCCATGACAATGCCTCCCATGAGTCCGACTAAAGACTCAGAGCCCACAACAATGTCTCATGCAAGTCGGTTTCATGGATCAACTCTGGGAAGGCCCAAAGGTCAGCAGTGGAAACTAGAAAGTCTGTGCCAGCAGGATGAAGGGTTTGTGCCAGTAGGCTGAGGGGTTCTTCACTAGAACCAGGAAGCAATGCTCAAAGAACCAGAGCTTCCCAAAAAAATACCGTAGCCATTCTCAGAGACAATGAGGTGCAAAGCTCCTCCAATGATGAGAATAACCAAATTCCTATCATGACAAGCTTCTCCTGGTGACTGAGCATCACACCATCTTCCCCTCCAGAGCCAGGAAGAAATTCTCAAGCTCCCTCAAAGTGAACCACAGTCATTCTCAGCAACAAGGTCCCAAGCTCCTTTGATGATTAGAACAGCCAGGGTCATATTAGGAAATAAGCTCAGCAAGCTCCTCCAGGAAAGCCAATGGCAACAGGAGAACCAACAGCACCCAATAACAACTTCTCCAGTTTTCCAGTTTAAGTTGACGACAGTCCTCAGGTGGACCTCCCCCCACACACTCCACACCATGCTGATTCAGTTCAGCTGGTGTTAAGTTGACTGCCAGTTTTTAATCCATCACAACAGTACTGTTTTTTCTCTATTTTATCCTAAGTAGTCATCAGATCTTCCTAGGGAGAGTACAATCAACAATAATATGCACTGTAAAATCACTTTCACATTTTCTGTTTTAATTACCCCTATTAGCCAGCTTGGCTTCACTTTGCTTTTATCTTTCTTCCTTTCCTTATTTCTTCCTTCCTTTCTTTTTCTTGTTCTTTCTGCCTATCTTTCTTTTTCTTGGAAGCAGTTCCAGGATTTCTTTCATATCATCCTGTAACAGTTTTCTACTGGCAGCTAAATAAAATTACCATAAATTTAGTGACTAAAAACAACACAATTCATTTTTTTACTATTGAACAGTCTCACTGAACTGAAAGCAAGGTGTTGACAGGGTTAATTTCCTTTCTGGAGGCTTAAGGAGAAAATCTCTTCTTGACCTTTTCCAATCCACAGAGGCTGCCTATGTCCCTTGGCCAACTGCCTCATTCTAGATTTAAAGCTAGTGCAGTTGTGTGCCATCCTTCTTACAATACCATCTCTCAAATTCTCTGTCTCCATACTATGTCTCCCTCTGACTAGAGTCAGGAGAGGGTCCATGTGATTTGATTCAGCACAGGCAGTCATTCCAGAATAATCCCCCAATCCCAAATCCTTTTATTCAATCACATCTTCAAAGTTTTACTCTCCTGCTATGGTCAATATTCAACTTTGTCTTTTTTTGTACCACTGAATGGTTTTGGCCTCCTTGTCAAAATTTGCTTGAATACATATAAGGGTTAATTTGGAGCTCTCTATTCTAGTCCATCAGGCTACATGTCTACTTTAATGTAGTACCAAAGTTTTAATTAATAGAGCTTCATGGTAGGTTTTGAAATCAAGAAGTTTGAATTTGTTTTGTTTGTGAAAGATTGCCCTGATTATTCAGGGTCAATCGATGTTTCATATGAATTTTAAGGTGAAGTTTTCTATTTATTCCCAAAAGGAGTCATTGGAATTTTGATATTGATTGCATTTATCTAAAAATCACTTTAACATGAAAATCTTTAAATATTATATTCTCTGATTAATGACCTTGTAAATGCTTCCAATTATTTATCTCTTCTTTAATTTTTTAAACAATGCTTTAAAGTCTTCATTGTACAAATCCTTGACCGCTTGGTGAATTCCTAATTATTTTACCTTTTTGATGCTGTTTTAAATGAAATTGATCACTTGATTTCCTTTCTGTATTATAAACAATGAAACCATAAGTATCTGTACTGTATGCAGAAGAGCAATGAAGGTGATTGGAACAGTGGGACAGAGAAATTCTGTTGACAGAGCAAGCCTCACAGCATGACCTCCTTATTGTGTCATGTTACAAAGTAGAAAGACATGGACACACAGAGTTTCAAACCAACTGAGTACACTAAATGAATTTATTACCCAGCCTCAAAATACTAGATAACAGTCTCTGAAACTTCAAGAGATAAATACAATAAATAAAAGAAAACCCAGATCCAGTGACACCCACCAAGCTGAGGACCCTCAGTGAGCTGCACAGGACCCAGGAAGGCCTGGTCAGCAACCCCCAATAAGCCAGGGAGATCCCCTATTGGATGGTCAGCCAATGCCAATGCAGGAAGCAACTGGGACTTGGCATCCAGTTGCTCCAGGGGAATACAGGAAAATGACAAAATGAAGTTGAAAAATGCAATCTCAAATCTCAAACCTCCAGCTCATCCAAAACAAGTCCAGAAGACATGGACAAAGAAGAAAGTGGGAGTTCCACGCCTGAAATTTCTGAAATGATAGCAATGGAAGTAAAGAAACAGTTCATCAGACTGTAAAGGAAATCAGATCAGAAATAATCTCAGGGAAAACAAGAAATCACAAACATAATGAAAGAAATGCAGAGCATATTTAAAGAAGACATATGTAAAAAATAGAGGAGCACTGGGAAATGACAGAAACTTTGAATGAACATCACAGGAAAGAATTAAAATGCATGAAAAAGATTCAAAGCGATATCTAGGAAAACAAAAATTCTATTGAAAGTTGGCAAAACCACTTGAACAAAAGTAAAGATACAATTTCAGATCTTGAAGACAAGATTGGAGCTAGTGATCAGAAAAGGAAAGATCTTTTAGAAATAATAAGAAACCAGGAAATAATAATTCAACATTTGGAAGATGATGCAAAGAAAAACAATATAAAACTGATAGGTGTCAATGAAAAAGAAGGAATCAACACAAATGACATAAAAAGACTATTCATAGAAGAGCAGAAATTTCCCAAGCATGGGAAAATAATCTGACATACAGATTAGTGAGGCATATAGGACTCCAATTAGCCATAACCAAAATAAATCTATACCCAGACACACAATAATCAAGATCCCAGAAATTTCCCATAAAAACAGAATACTAAAAGCTGTTGGAGAAAAGAAATAGATCACCTATAAAGAAAAACCCATCAGAATCACAGCAAAGTTCTCAACACAAATCATGAAGTCAAGAAGAGCTTGGAATGCAGTATTTCAAGTCCTAAAAGAAAACAACTTCCAACCCAGATTGACGTACCCTGCAAAATTATCTTTCAAACTTGATGGAGAAAAAGATACTTTCATGACAAAGAAAACATGAAGAACTTCATGACTGCCAAAACAACCTTACAAAAAGTACTGAAAAGTATCATAGAGTATGCCTGGCAGGTGCACAGTTGTGAGTTAGATCCCTGGTACCAAAAAAAGAAAAAAAAAAGAAAGAAAAAAACAAAGACAGATATACTAGAAAGAGACAAAAATGACCACAATTTCTAGAACATCAGGAAGCAAAAACCAAGCAGGGCAAACAAATACAGGGGAAAAGTAAAGAACCAACAGCAGACAGATACCATAACAGAGGCAAGCCAATACATATCAGTTATAACCATTAACATAAATGGCCTCAATTTACCAATACAAAGAAACAGCCTGACAGAGTGATTCAAGAAACAAAATCCAACCTACACTGTATACAAGAAACTCATGTAATTCGAAATGAAATTCATGGACTGAAAGTCAAAAGATGGAAAACAATACTTCATGCAACAGGAACCCAGAAAAAATCAGTAGATATTTTATTTGCAGACAATGTGAACTTCAAATCAAGAATGATCGACAGAGACAAAGAAAGTCACTACATACTGGTTAGGGAAAAACTTCAACAGGAAGAGAGAAATCTTAAATATATGTGCACCAAATATTGAAGCACTCAGGTATATAAGACAAATATTAGTATACGTGAAAAATCAAATAAGGAATAACACAATTATAGTGGGAGACCTTAACACCCCATTGCCACAAAGAAACAGATCAACTAGACAGAAAATCAACAAAGAAATAACAGAACTGAATCAAACTTGTGAACAAAATGGACTTAATAGATGCATATAGAGTATTTCAGCCAACATCAGAATGCACTTTCTTCTCAGCTGCACATGAGACATTCTCTAAAGTAGATCATATGCTAGCGCATCAGGCATGCTTAAGTAAATGCAAAAGAATCAGAATTTTCCCATGTATATTATCTGACCATATAACCATGATATTGTAAATTAATGACAAAAGAAATCACAAAAACTCCATAAATACATGGAAATTAAATAATACCCTCTTGAACAACTACTAGGTCACAGAGAAAATTAAAGAAGGAATTAAACAATATCTACAAGCAAATACAACTTACCAAAGCTGTGGGATGTAATAAAAGTAGTCCTAAGAGGGAAATTCATTGCAGTGAATTGTCACATCAGGAAACAGAATGAGCACATAAAAGAACATGATGCTACATTTCAAACTTCTAGAAAAAGAAGAGCAACTCAAGACCAAAGACCAAAGAAGGGAGGAAATTATAAAGATCAGAGCAGAAATAAATGCAACTGAGACTAAGAAAACAACACAAAGAATTAATGAACCAACAAGTTGGTTCTTTGAAAGAATAGATTAAATTGATACATCCCTAGGCAACTTTATCAAAAGAAAAGAAAATACTCAAATTCACACAATAAGGAATGAAAATGGTGAAATCACTACAGATTTTGTGTCAATACACAAGATCATCAATAACTCTTTTGAAAAATTTTACTCTCATAGGTTTGATAACAGAAGAAATGGACAGATTCCTAGAAACATGAATTTCCAGAGCTTAATGAAGAAGATATAAATATTCTGAATAATCCAATATCAGTTAATGAAATTGAACATGTAGCTAGAAACTTACCAACAAAGAAAATTCTGATGGATTCACTGCTGAATTCTACAAGAAATTTAGAGACGACTTATTGCGAACATTCCTTAAACTCTTTAATGAAATTGAAAGGGAAGAAATTCTCCCTAACTCATTCTTGGAAGCAAGTATTACCCTGATACAAAAACCAGAGAAAGACCCAACCAAAAAATAGAACTACAGGCCAGTCTCCCTAATGAACATAGATGAAAACATCCTCAACAAAATGCTAGCAGCCAGACAGGGCAGTGCACATCTGTGATCCCAGCACTCAAGAGACTGAGGCAGGAGGACCATTGCAAGTTTGAGATCAGCCTGGGCTACAAAGTGAGCTCAAGGCCAATGTGAATTGGCTAATGAGACACTTTCTTAAAAAGACAAAAATAAGCTGGGTATGGTGGCACATGCCTTTAATCCCAGCACTCGGGAGGCTGAGGTAGAGGAGCATTGTGAGTTCGAGGCTG
>RJWM01026978.1:0-27438 GCA_004363535.1 Dasyprocta punctata | reverse complement strand
GTCTGAGCGGTGGGGTCGGGCTTCAGTGGGGGGCTGGGGGTCGTGCTGTGCATTCTCCATTCCTGGAGAAAGCAGGAGGAAATCTATAGACTGGTTAGGGTTTTAGTTAAACACGGAAAATTACATAAACATGATCGTGTTGAAGTCCTCTTTAAACTTCATTAAACTGGTCAAAAAAGAAACTTTAAGGAGTCAGAAAAAGCAGAACCGCCCGGGATGGAGGATGGGTGCTTTCTGCAGATGTGCAGGACAGAGGGCGAGCTCCAGCTGCCGGGGTGGGCGGTGGGCAGCCCTGGGTCAGTGGACTGCAGAGCTGGCCGAGGTCCTGGTGGCAGCTGGAGAAAGGAGAGGGAGGAGCACAGACGGGCTTGGGGGACCCGGAAAGTTCCGGCAGGGGAGGCGAGAGCCTGCTGCAGGCGGATGTGCAGGGCTGGGCTGGAAAGGAAGAGCTAAGGATGGCATGCGGTGTGGTGGACACCCAGAGCCCCTCCCGGGCCCTGCTGGTCACAGATTGTTTCTCCGCCCGGAAGAGCCGTGGTGACTCACTGTCCAGAAGCCTAAGACCAGGGCTCCCCCGGGGCAGCGGGTGCGCTCAGAGCGGGCCAAAGCCCTGAGAGGCTAACGTGTCTGGGACTAGACAGACAGCGTGCACAGGAGGCAGGAGGCCGGACAATGCTTGTTTCTAGCTGTGCTCGCTGCACCAGGAGGAAGCCTACAGACACTGACACTTGGGGTGGGCAGCAAGGGCGCCAGGTCCCAGCCTCCCCCACCAGGATGTCTTCTCGGTGACAAGGGCCCAGCGGGGTCTGCAGCCCTCCTGGCCCGGTTATGCTACCTTGCACCTTCTCTGAGCACTCACAGCCACACCTCTGCAGGGTGCAGGGTAAAGGTAGGTGGGCGTGACCCAGAGACCGTGGGAGGCTGTCCCCTGACATGATGCTGTGGCCCTGTGCTGCTGGCTGCTTCCTTTTTCTCCTCGCTGCAGCTTCTGCCGAGCTCCCCACACCTGCTGGAGCCCTCTCTGCTTGCTTCCATGCTTGGAGTGGCCCCCTTCCCCACTCTGAAGATACTGCTGCCTTGAGAAGACCCAAGAAGGGCCTTGGAGAGGGTGCGGGGTGGCAGGTGCCCTGGTGGGCTCCGCTCCGTGGTGACTGGAAACCTGCAGAAGACTGTTGTCCATAGTGTACATCTCCATGGGTATCATGGTCACTCAGATTTACACCAAGGCTGTGTGTCATCAAGTGTCTGTGGGGGCGAAGCTCTGACAGATGCATCCTGATAGTTTATCATCAGAGCAGAAAGGACAGCTGTGAATCAATCTGTCTTGTGCAATCAGTTCATTACTTCTTTCTATACTGAAAAGGACGTATCAGGAAGACAGGGCAAACTTCCACCTCTAAACCCATACTTCAGCTAGAACTCCTAGCCAGAGACCTTCTTCGGAAATCCTTCCAAGGAATCCTGGGTGGCTGCTGGGATGATGGAGACCTGGGGAGGATCCTGGAGATGACCAGAGACCGCCTCCACGTCAGCGCCAAATCTCAGGGATTCGAAGGCTCCCCATCAAAGGACTTCTACTTATGTCTGTGATAGAACAGAGATGGCTGGAAATAAGGTTCTCAGCTCTAATTGCATGTGTTGAAGAAACGCACACATAGTGAATTTCCAGGCTTTCCAAGCCTCCACACATCCAGGTCTTGACGAGGAAGAACAGGACCCTGAGACTGAGGCTGACTTCGCTGTTTCTTCCCAGCACCTTGATGCTGCCTGAAGTCCCCGCAGTGACATGGGGAGGCCCATCACGGAGGAGTCCTCTCCCATCTCTACCTCTCACTATCCCTGGACCCTCAGGTAGAGCCTTATCCTGTTGGTCCAGGAGGGTGCGGCACGGTGGGAGACCTGGGAAGGTCCTGAACTGGATCCAGCCACAAGCGATCGCCTGTGCTATTCCTGAGCCCCTATGACGAATCTCCTGGGGGCGATGGAGACCTTGGGAGGATTTGTAGAGCTGACCAGGTACTGCCCCTAAGTCCATGCCAAATCGCTGACCTCCAGAGCCCCGCTGTCACTAGAGTGGGAGCTTGTGGCAATGCTGTGGACACTGGACTCAGTAGGTGGTGCCCTGGATTCGTCATTCCTGGCCCCGGCCTGTGCACCCACTGGTTCTGAACATGGACTTGGCCAGGTGTACTCGGAGCAGAGGGCTCATTACCCTATCTCCAACAGCAGTCGCCCTTTGCCGGTAAGGAAAGGAACTACCCCTCCACTGGAACGGAAACTAAAAAAGCAGAGCCTTGCTGCTAGTGGACCTGCAATGTCCACAGCTCTCGTCTACATCTTCAGTAACACGAAGCTGTGTTTCTCAGTTCAGCTGGTGGACGAGGACTGCATAAATACAGCCGAGGTGGCCAGTTAGTGGATGGCCACAGGCTTAGGTGAGGAGGGAGGCTGGCCATCACAGACCAAGTGTGTATGACCATTGGTTGATGGACAGAGGCCGCCCCTCACCGCAGCTGGCCAGACGATGGTCCTGGCCAAGTGCCCAAAGTGCCAGTGAGAAGGGGGAGTGGCAGTGGCAGGTGGCGGCCCCCCTGGGGCAGGTGACCAGCCGGCTGGGGGAAATGAATGCTGCCTTGTGGCCTTCAAGATGCAGGGAGGGGACACTTTGTTGCCACTGTGAGCAGCGTTTATTCTGCACGTAGATACGTTTCTTGTTCTCAGAGCTCCTCCCTTACACAGTGCCCTTCTTACCGTCATGGCATCTCACTCAGCAACGCGTCCTACACAACTCACTTTAGAAACAAAGGTTCAATAGTGAGCTTCCACCTGAGGGAGTCACTTATCTTAGCCAATGCCCGCAGCCCAGAAGCAGCAAGCATTCCACGTGAGAGGCCCCGAAGGACTCTGGTGTGGGGGCGGCTGGCACACAGTCCCTAGGGCACGTGGTACCATGGAGCCAGAATGTGCATGTGACCGCTTCCTCCTGTAGCAAGATGTGAAGGTTACATAACCAGGACAAAGACCAGAGTGGGTTTCTTGACTGAAAAAGTTATGTATTTTCTTGTTCATTTTATCTTTCTGATCTCACGACTTTGGGCTTGTTTATTAAGTGAGCATCATTTTCAAAAGCAACATTCCTATCCAGGGTACAATGTTGGTTTCCCCTGAGATTCGTAATGAGGTCTCCACTCAAACACTTGATGCCAAGAGGAAACCAGGTGCTCACAGGTTAGTGGCCAACCCAGAATCCCAGCGCAAGTCTAGCAATATCCACTAATGGCTCCATTTTCTCCTTTCCCTTCCTTATTTTGAACTGGAGGACCAAGGGATAAGCTGAAGTGCCTGGCATGGCCTCTGAATGGGAACCACCTGCACCCCGAGGTGGACTTGGTGGCTGGCTGGACCCCATCTCCCTCCTTCTTGGGAAAGGGATAAGCTAGAGATGACTGGGCTGTGTCGGATGAGCCACATGGGGCAGGAGAGCGGGGCAGGTGCCGATTAGCTGGCAAGCGGACCCTGCTTTTGGGTCGTGGGTGCTGAGCCAGCCGGCTTGCATCTCTGCGCCTGCCTGGGCTGTGGAGTGGGGCGGCATCCTGCGTGGCGGTGACTTCTTTCCTCACCTGGCGCTGGGAGAGCAGAGGACAGGCGGGAAGCAGGAGCGCTCTGTGCAGCTCCAGCTCTGGGTCTTGGTGATGCAGGTTGGTGGCCTCAATGGCAGAGGGGCTGGTGGTCCCAGCGTCAGCAGCCCCGTATGCCTACAGCTCCACACAGACCCCAAGCCAGTCATGCAGGGTCGGGGGCGCTGACCGAGGTGTCCCTGGTGCCCTTGGAACCTCTCGCGCCGCTTTCTGCTCGTCTGGTCTTCTTTCCACTTCTGCCCTTCTGTGCCTGGCTCCCCATGTGTGATCCCACCTGACAGCCACCACTGAGTTCCTGGCTTTCCAAGTTACTGTGACTCCGGGAGAGGAAAGCACTTACCACGCATAAGAATCATAAGCCCAAAGGGCATCATGGCATCACAGGGAGCATGACGCAAGGGAGAGGTGCCCTTGCTTATCCAAGGAGATACGGTTCTAAAATTACATAGCCAGCCAGACCAGGGAGAGGAAAAAATAAAGACTTTTTACATTTTTTAGTTCTAAAAATATGTATTTCTCTTGCACACCTGCTCAGGAAGCTGTTGGTAAATATCGCCTATGATGGTGCTGGACAGACAGAGGAGGGAAACCTGCTGGAATTAAGTTGTGTGGGAGAAGGAACCCCTAGGGACAGTTTTACAGCACATTGCTAAGATAGGGGTTCATTTGGAGAACTCTATTACAACTAAGAAGATGCTAGCAGAAAGGGAAAGAATTACATCCAGAAGTAGAAAAAGAAGAATGAATCAATTTCCTGATGTGTGTGCAAGGCAGATTACCTTAGTTTATTCTGAAACGCTTGACCAAGGTCACGGCAATCATATGGAACAGATCAAATGCACAAGTGAAGCAGTTAGGTTTGAGGAGCGAGCGGGTGAAGGTCTGGAGAAAGGGCGTGCTGTTGCACACGCAGAGGACCTTGTCTCTGGGCCACACACCACCGTGGTGCACACGGCGCGCTGAACGATGCCAGCTCCTCCTGCAGGAGGCAGAGGCAGAAGGGTGTGCACATGGGGTGGGGCAGGAGTGGACATCTGCGTCCTCCCTGGTGGGACGCAGGTCTAAATTTGGAAAAGACGCATACACCAGCACGGACGTTCTGCTCAGCCGGGGAAGCAGGGATCAGAGGCGCTGCATGGCGGTTTCCCCTCTGTGGCGGGGAGGTGTGGGTGGCACCTGCTGACCTTCTCAGAATTCTACAGCACAGTTCCACTTTAAGAAAAGTGAGCCAGCGTGGCCTCATTTCAAAACCCTGATCACACTTCCCGCACCTTCCCTGAGGACAGGCCCGAGTCCGAGAGCTGCTCAGGGTCGGGTTCCTCTGCTGACGCCAGCCTGGAGAGTGACCTGGAGCTGGACTGGCGGCCTGCGGGTGGGAACCTGATTCCGAGGTCTCGGGGACTCCGTGCTGGGCCTAGGCAGCTGCAGCTGGCTTTGGCTGCATGTTTATATTTCTCTTGGGTGTGTTCATTGCTATCTGAATTATTGCTGTCTTCCTGTTCAGTGCTGAGCTCTTCAGAAGCAGAAGAAAAAAAATAATTTTTTGGAAACATCCCAAATGTTAGGGAAAAAGATTCAATATTTGGCATTAGTTTTTTTCACGATAATCACATATAATGATATTTCAGCAGCGTTTGCTACAATAAGTAGTTTCCAACTTAGTTTCATTCGTGTTGCAAACTTTCACAGAGATGAGCAAACTCCGCGTTGCAAACGTCCATCGATGCGAGCGAATCGTGGAAGCAGGGGCCGCCCGCCTGCTGGACGCTGTCGCGGTGGTGCTGCTGTGTGCTTACCGCACCCTGCCCTGGCACGCAGCGGTGCAGCGCTGCGGAGAGCCTGGGAAGGCCAGAGGAGGAGCGGGGTGGTGTGGAGGGACCGCCAGGGAGCACAAAGCGATGTGCACCGCTCATTTGGGTCAAAGGTGCGTGAGACTCACTTTGTGGAACTTGTGAGGGAATCCAGCTGAGGAGCACTCTCCCGGGATGGAACTGACTGGCAGCCGGGGACTGGCTGTAATCCCTCCCCCAACAGCAAGGCATCTTTCCTGAGCCACTGGACTGGGGTGTTGAGAGCACCTGGCTGTGTTAATGCTGAGGGTTCAGCAGAGGGGTGAGGACGCATACGGTGCTGGAGCTCATGGAGAGCTGGGCCTGGGGGGCAGAGCTGGGAGTCCATGGCGCAGGCAGCATGCCTGTCCGTCCACGGTCTACACCCGCAGCATGGGCCCGGTCTGTGCATAGTCGACACGCACAGCATGTAGCGTTGTCTTATAATTATTTGATAACCTTCAGTTTTATAGTATTTCCTTCACATAATGAACACTCTTGGTGGTGATGAGGAATGGGAAGATTTATTGGAACGTGAAGCCTGGTCACCTAAGAGATGACAGGATGTTTGCAAAGACGAGGACTCCACAGCGGAGAACGGAATGTGGCCCCTTTCCAAGGTGCACGTGCTGCAGCCCCTTCTGTGAGGACCATGGAGTGAGTTCCGCTTCCTGTAAACCTCAGCGCTGCTAAATGTCTGGGGCACAAAATCTGAAACAAGTCCATTTCGCCCCAGTGTCTCACATTTGCGTTCTTTTGGACCCTTGGGATGCGTTCTGACAAACAGATGGCCTCATGCATGGCTTTTAAGCTTCACATTTTATGGGGCTTATTTCTGTGTGTTTTGGGGTACAGTTCAGAGAGGTGAGAGAGGGCTGGGGGTGAGCGTGGAACCATGCAGAAGAGGCTTGTGGTGCTGTTAGAATCAGGAAAATCACAGAAAACACTGACGGTGATGCGTTTCGTTTACAAAGTCAGTGCTTGGCTAACGAAAGCCTAGGTGAATGTCAGGTTTGTATGAGTGCTCTCATCATGTGTATTAAATACACTTGAAGGAGGTAAAAGTCAGTGGTACAACATCAAAACAAGAATACTGCTCAAGAAACAGACATTTAGTGATTTCTTATCTAAATAAGTAGCAGGTTCAGCTTGTTACTGCATTACTAGCTAACAGCATGTTCTTTGGATTCTCTGCGTAATCCACACACAGCACCGAGGTTTTCACTGGTGTTCTTGTCTCCTGTTGACAGGTCTGCATTGCACTAACGATTTATTAGACTCCCCTAAGAGCTTCAGCCTCATGATGTTCTAAAACTGAGCACGTTATGAAGATGCTGCTAAAGTCCTACACTTTAAAGTAATCAAATCTCCATGCTATTAAGAATAATC
Source organism: Dasyprocta punctata (assembly GCA_004363535.1). Lineage (NCBI taxonomy): Eukaryota > Metazoa > Chordata > Mammalia > Rodentia > Dasyproctidae > Dasyprocta > Dasyprocta punctata. The sequence continues at coordinate 20,582 of RJWM01026978.1, read as the reverse complement.
AAGGCTCTAGCTCCTCCTGTCTTTGTGGCAGAGGCCAGTAGTCTACACTGACACCTGGCAGCACAGTACTGAGGACTGTCACGGGCCGTGTGTGCACCTGACCTAGGACCTGAGGGTTGCTCTGTAGCCCTGCCTTGGGGTGGTGGACACGAGGATGCACACGCACATGCACACACACACACACACACACACGACCAGAGGCCACAGCACGCCCGTGGTGCTGCTGAGACAGAGCAGTCCCTAGGACTCCTGTGTATCTCTCAGCAGGCCACTTCCTGCATCTTTTCCTCCTTGAACTTCCGTGTGCATGGTAACGTGAAGTCAGCCGTCCAGCCGGTGCCCACCCAGCAGATACAAAAGCCACATCTGAGGTTTGGTGGCTTCTGTGCTTCTGCTCCATCTCCCGGAGGACACAGTGAGCTGTCAGCTCATTGTGTGGTGCGGGAGAGGTCCCTTCTCTTCCCGGGAGAAGAAAGGAAGCATGAAACAGCTTCAGAGGGAGGGCCACCTGTCACCAGATGCCAGCTCTTAACAACTACCTTTGGGAATTTTTGACAGAAAAACAAATTTAATATCCTTACAGGTTGTGCTTCACTGCATTTCCCTATTATTTCCATGCATTGCGGTGCTCTAGGAAGAGCCAAATCTAAGGTCAAAGGTGTAATGCCCAGAGAAAGCTAGAATTCACCAATAAAAATATGGAAAAATACAAGCTCAAAAGATTAGCAAGTCATTTAATCCATTTAAAAGTCTATTGAAATTAGTTTAAAAGTTAGTGTAATACAGAGATCAATAGGAAGCAATAAGGAAAGTTGAGATAAGAAATATTCTGTGCTGCATTTATCCTGTGCAGTGCAGGATTTACTACTTCATCAGGAAGCGGCATTACTACAGCGCTGGGGCGCGTGTGCGTGTGCGTGTGCGTGTGCTTGTGTGCGCATGCGCGTGGTCCCGGGGGTGAGAGCTGCGTTGCACTAGCTCTGGTTTGTTGCTGCTGGTGTTTAATGTTTACACTTTTTGTTGATGTCAGTGTTAATATGAATTGAAATCCCGGTGAGCCTCCGCAGCCTCCGCACAGGCGCGTGCGTAACATCTCGCCAGGAGGAGGAGCTGGGGAGCCCGTGGGGCGGGAGCCCTCCCGCTGCCCCGCGCTCTGCCCTGGCCAAACTCACAGGAAATGGGCACGGGTCGCTGGCCCTGTCTCCTAATGTGTTCTCCCTTTCTTCTTTCTCTCTCTCTCTCTCTCTCTCTCTCTCTCTCTCTCTCTCTCTCTCTCTCTCTATCTCTATCTCTATCTCTATCTCTCTATCTCTTTCTTTCTCTCTTTCTTTCTTTCTCTCTTTCTTTCTTTCTTTTTGTTTTTGTTTCAAATTCCTCTTCTTAAATGGCTGCAGCCTGTGAAACAGATTTGCTGAAGGGCACCGTGGTGCTTGTCGTGTGTGCCAGGCGCTCTATAGCGCACTTCGTGGCTGAACGAAGGGTGGCGAGGAAGGAGGGTGGAGAGGAGTTGTAAATCGAACATGGAGAAAGGAAAGTGTCTCTCTGGAGATGTTGTTGGTAAAAAAGAAAAACTGAAGCAAAGAAGGCAGCAGAGGTGGAATACACATAAATAGAGACTGAGAACAGGGGTGAGATACAATTCCTCTACAGTTCTAAGGCTGTGTGTGTGTGTGTGTGTGGGCGTGTGGGTGTGCGGTTCTGAGGAGGGAGCCCAGGGTCTTTGCACTGAGCTACAGCCCCAGTCCTTTAATTAAATTTTTGTTTAGTCTTAAGTTTTGATAGAGTTTGAATCTCCCATCAGCTTCTTGTAATGACAGCCATTATTATAAGTTACAATTTAATAGTTTTAGTTTGATTATGTGAGTAAAACACACACCTCTGTATGTAACCTTTGTGTGAGTCTTGCCTAACCACTTTCAACAATAAATAAATGAAAAGAAAATTTCTTCTAAAAGAATGTCAAATTAGTAGCCTTTTTAGAATCCCACAGTAACAGGCCATTTCCTGTGAGCTATCCAATTCATCAATGTCTAGCTAAAGCCCATCAGAATTGGAAGGATGTGAGGAAGGTTTAGAAGATACAGGACATTTATGCATACAGTGAAAATTATACATTTAATAATGACAAATTATACGTATATACCTAATTAGAATGAGTTTTCCAAGCTAAATAAATTCTTCTCTTGAATTTCAAAAGTTGCCTATTAAAGAATCAAGCTCTGTTACAAAGAAAGATGATTATTGCCTGCTAAAGTAGTATGCTTTCAATCAAAGTTAAAAAAGAAAAGATTTCCGTAGAAGGAAAAGACCGTAAGTAGCGTTTCTGTAATTGATCTCTCTTAATCGGGCTAATTTGGATCAGTTGTAGATGCTGCTCTACACTCGTTCTAATCTTATCCCATGTTTATCCCTCAGACTATTGCAGATTCAAATTTCACTCTGGAAAGTTTAAGATTTCACAGGTTTTATTTATGTTCAGGTTTGGTATAAAATGTTCTGGTGCATAAAATGTTGTGTGCAAGAATCCCACGAGTGACAGTTTTGCTATCTCCAAATGGAGTCATGTCCTCAATAAATGTTAAATATGGAGATCCAGGCCCAAGATGCATGTTTGAAATAGTCTTAAGGCTGTGTGTTTCTGGCAACAAATTCCCATATTTCAGTGCATATTCCTTGTCACATGGGAATGCACCACTTTTGTGACTGGCTGTGATTTCCCACATCTCTGGACCAGGCACCAGCAAGGCTCTCAGCCTAGAGCTGGCATCACTGGGAGATAAAGCAGTGCAGGAGATCTGCTCTGCCTTGCTGTGGGACAGCAGTGGGGAGAGCTCACCAGGACTGATGAGTCCCATCTCGGTTGTTGGAATGAATATTTGACATACACCACTTAACAGAGGAGAGGCTTTTGGCTTGCGAATGGGCTCCAAGCAGAATCATCATGGTGGATGGGCACAGCAGAGGAGAGCTGCTCAGGTAGTGGTAGCTAGGAAGCAGAGAGCAGGGAAACAGCCCAAGAGGAAGGCACCAGGGGTCAGCTACCATCCTTAAGGGCATCCCTCACAACGTAGACAAAAGTGTATTTCCTAATCGCCTGAGCATCTCTCAACTAATCAGCTTGACAGACCAGGTGAGCCATCACGTGGACCTAGGAAAATCCAGCCCCCAGCCTGAAACCTGGCATAGTGTCCTGGGGTCCATGTTGTGCTGCACAGCCTGATGCATAGAGCCCCACTGTCTCAGCCAGCACAGACCCGCACAGCCTACGGCAGGGCGGCAGGTACACTGCACTCCCCTGACCCAGCACTTGCAGTGGCATCAGCATGGCCCAGTGTCTCCCTGTCCTCCACTCAGAGTCAGGCCCGGGGCTTCTCTGGCCCATGGGGTCACCCACAGCGGCAGGCATCCAGGGAACAATGTTCCTCCTGAGCAGATGGAGCTGGTCGGGGTGGTGTGGGCATCCACTGAGCAGCACCAGGAGAAGGGAGCAAGGGCACAGGAAACTAGCCACGTCACCACAAGAGCCCCCAGAAGGATCAAGGGAGATCTAAACACATGCACAGACATCCCATGTCCGTGGACAGGAAGAGCCAATATCGCCTGGTGCCACCTCTGTCCACCAACCTGTGTGTTCATCCCAAACCCAGGCAAAATCATAGCATGTTGTTCGGTGAGTGCCAATGAGCTGGTGACAGATAGAAGACAGATGATCACAGCAGTGAGCACGACGTGAAGGAGAACAAGGAGGGGAAAAGGAAGGAGGAGGAGAGGAGGGGGGGAGGAAAAGAAGTGGGGCAGAGGGGCAGGAGGAGGAAGGGCGGAAGCCTGAGGCCTGGCACCACCAGCCCTGACGACCTACTATAAACCCACAGCGGTAGACACTGTGGCAAAGACCCAGAGAGATGACCTGCGGGACAGCACGTGGCTCCCCAGGAGCAGGTGAGACAGACGCCGCCCACTGAACTTGGACCAAGGAGCAAGGGCTGGTCTGTGGGGAGGGGCGTCTCAGTAACTGGTGCAGGACAAAGAGGCGTTTGCATGAGAAAAGAAAAGCTGGGTCGAGATGCTTTATGTCTTTCGTAATATTTAACTCAAAATGGGTCGTAGACATAGCTATAAAATTTAAAAGTGTTAACTGAAATAAGTCAGACATGCAAGCTTAAATACTGCATGGTTTCCTTTATATGAGAAGCCCAAATTATAAATGTTGAGCAAAAAAATAGATAACAGGAAGTAGGGAGACAGATCTTTCTGGAAGGGGGGGAGAGATGGAGGGAGGTGAGGGGAAGGGGATGAGAAAGGAATTAAGATGTGTCGTGTACATGCACCAAGTCCACGCAAGGAACGTAACATTATGTACTGCAAATGTGGTCATAAAAAAAATCTCCAAAGGACAAAAAATTAATAAAGGGAAAAAAAAGCAAAAAAGGAAAAATTAAAATAGTGGAAATAATTTCAAATCTACCAATACTTAAATGTATAGGATATTTAATGTATATGATGTACACACATAAATTAAAAGATATTTCAGAGTGGATAAAAAAGCAAAACCCAGTTATTTGATATCTACAGAAAACTTGTTTCAAAAATAGGTGAAGGAAGAGTAATTAAATGTCATTGGGATATTAATAAAAAACAGATTTTATTATATAACATCAGATAAAGTAGACTTGAGAGCGAAGTATACTATCATGGAAAAGTATATAACCATTACACAATAAAAACCTGTCCACCAAGAAAGACACACAAATCTAAAATGTGCTTACACCAGACAGCAGAGATGTAAAGTATTTGAAACAAAAGAAATGAAGCATGAACACCTGCTCACTACAGCTGTGGTCAAACCCACACTCCCAGCAGCTCCCACTGGACAGAAAGCCAGCGAGAAGCTAGAACCGAGACAAACACGGAGCAGATCCAACTAACGTCCGCAGATCTCGTGACCCGAACAGAGGCACACGCCTTCCTTACAAGCAGTCAGGAACCTTGGCCAATGTAGGCCATCCAGGAAGACAGGAAGATTTACCAAATTTGAAGAAAGAAACATACAGTGTGTGCTCTCCTCAGTATCGGAATGCAACGAAAAATCGATACAGAAAGCAACAGAAAAGTCTCAACAAAAAGTCAAAATCTGATGACCATTAACTGTGAAAGACCAAACGTCTTGTCCTCCATAATTAAGAATGAAGCAACAAGTTGGAAACTGTGGCTCAGGTCTATTACTCCTATGGTCTAGGAGGCTAAGGCAGGAGAATCTCAAGTTTGAGCCCAACCTGGGAAACTTCGTGACTAGTGAGACCTATCCAAAAGAAAAATAGGCAAAGGGTTGGGACGTATCTCAGCGTGAAGGCCCTGGGGTCAGTTCCCAGGACTGTCAAAGATAGATAGATGATAGATAGATAGATAGATAGATAGATAGATAGATAGATAGATAGATGATAGAATAAAGCAACAATGTTCTCCCTCACCACATTTGTATATCCTAGAGCTTCGCGCACACACACACACGCATGCACACGCACATGCATGCACGCAAACAAGCGGTGAAATCTAAGTAAGCAGTAGGGTTTGTCTAATGTCAGTGTCCTGGTTTGGAACTTGTCCCACTGTTGTGTCAGCACTGGAGGAGCCCAGGAAGGGTTGCACTGAACTCTGTGTGTCTTTGCAACTTCTTGGAAACCTGTAGCTATTTCTAAATAAAAATGTTTTAAAATGGCAAGAAAGCATTACAGAATGGAGAGAAAAATGTTATGGTATTTTAGGTAGCAGTGCAGAATGATAACAGTGGTAGCCCAGTGAGCCTCTGCAGCCTGGGTCTCTGCTTCATCCCTCTGTGTGGTTTTTCATTTGCTGCTGTGAGTCCAAGATCAACAATGAGTCATTCCACATAGCTCTGGGGACTCTGTGGTTCCCCGCTCAGGTATGAGGCGTGGCAGGAAAACGGCTTTCTAGGCTGTGATTCATCCCTGAACAGTTTCTCTGTCCTTTCTTCTGGTCTTCCCACCACAGTCCACTTTGATTTTCTATATGAATAAGAAGTTCAGGCTCTGTCCATGCGCCCACAGGAGGCAGAGCACTCGCCCTGCTCCTGGAGCTCCGGGTGCCCCCACAGGGTTGGGGACCATGGCACAGCAAAGGCATGTTCCTTAGAAGTGGTGGGGGTGGTTTGCAGGAACCTCACCAAAGCCTCCAATAGATTATGTACAGCAGGGACTACACCCAGGGTCTAGGCACCTGGTAAAATGGGAAGGCAAGTCTATAGCTAGAGTCATTTCACAGGTTTCCGGTACACTCCACACAAAGCCATGATAGATGCGTGAGGTTATACACACACTGCTCACCCTGCTCTGATAGGTACCCACTGTGTACACATATTAAAGCTTCACCCCATACCTGCCCACACAAGCTCAACCGACCAAACACAGAGGGTGCCTTCTGCTGTTTCCTAACTTCCAGTCAGTTGCATCCAGCTGTTGACTCAGCCCCAGAGCTGGACTCGGGAGCTCAGCACTGGCTCTGGTTTTGTCTCACTGGAAACCACGGAGGCAGAGTTGCTCTCAGAACCTCTGCACTGCTGACTCCCCAAAGGCTTCGCGCTGCGTAACTGTGGGTTCCTACACGCAGCTGCAGGTAGCGATTGTCTGGGTAATAATACTTTATTCACACTGATTGAAGGCACAGTGTCTTTCAGAGAGAGACTGCTAAAGGAATATTAAACATGGCGATGTGAAGAAGAGTTATGTACTTAATTATGAGCCACTTCAATGGTAGAGAAGTGCTGACAACTGAATTGCAGCATACCTAATAATGTTATTTGGGAAAATTGTCTACACCACAGATGCCATAATTCTTACATCCTCATGAGAAAGACTGGCTTGAATTTTCTTACAAAGAAATTGATTTTCTCTAGTTGAATATATTATCAGAGAGTAATACATTTTCTTGAATTGTAATTGAGACTTTTTTGACCTCAAAATCAAAGCAACGAACAACAAATACAAATAGGCAGATATGAAATAGATTTCTCTTCATTTATAATCTAAGGGTGTGAAGTGATTTATTTAGAAATAAAACCATTTCATCCAAATCTTGCAGTTGGTTGTCAGCAAGTCGTCCCCATGGTTTATTGCCATTTCTGAGTATTGGACCTCATTGGACGACACCTCTTTATACTTCACGACACTGACCGAGACTCAGGCCAGCATGGTGCTGAGACATGGGGCTTAGAGGGGCAGGGGCAGGGCTGGGGTCTTGTGTGTGACGACTTCGGGTTCTTTGCTATGTAGACTCTTTGGGAGTAAAGGCTCCTAGGCTGCAGGATGTTTATACAAGCACAGCGTCTGGCATCTGAACCAGTGTCTGGCATCCCGTACTATCAGTGCAATAACTGTTCTTTAATTGTGATCACAAGCTGTGTGACTTGGGGTGCTTGGTGTTGCCATACAAGACCAAGTATGCTTTCAGCTCTCCAGCAAGAACAGGTCTGGTAAGGCCCCTGGGAGCCACCTTCAGCCCCTGCGTCTGGGGGAGCTCCTCCCTCAGATCTGCCTGGCAGAGCCTTCTCCCCCAGGGCGCTCAGGCCTTCTGCCTTGCTGGTGATGAGACAGGAGGTTAGGGCGTGGTGAAGCTGTCTGGGGAGATAGGTGTGACCCGCTGACTACAAAACCCTAGAACACTGTGCAGAACAGTTCCCAAAGCCTGCACAGGAACTTTTCGTGAGAACTCGAGCAGGTTTTCAGTGGGATGCCTAGACCTGCCGTCAGTGTGGGGAGTGGGTGATACAAAAAGAGACATTTGCCATTCAGGGCAGCTCTCGTGCCTCTGCCCGATGGTCCTCCTCGTGCTGCCGGGGGCCTCCTTCCCTAACGCGCTCTGCAGAGCCTGTTTCTTTTCCTGCCTTTAGTAAGACACCGCTGCTGTTTGCGCTCATCTTGACCAATTCCTCGCTCAGGACAGAGAGGACCTAGAAACTACCTCTGAAGGAGACTCCAGCTTGGAGTAACAGTAAGGGAGCACCACCCGCCACCAGGACTCTTCTTCCTGCTGCTCCCAAGCTGGCTGGGTTCATCTGTTAGGGCTGCAGGTCCCAAGGAGTGGAGAATCTCAACGCAGATGCCTCAGAGGAGACGAGGCAAAGCGAAGACGACTGAATGTCCAGGGGAGACAGCGCTGTGCTCCCTTCCACGATGAGATTCTCCTAGCACCGGGGCTTCTTTCATGGTCACCTTTGTATTGTTATTAAACAGCAGTATTGCAAGTCACTATTAATGAACACCTAGGGGTACAAAATTTTGACTCTATAATTTCTGAATTAAAGAAACAGTAAAAGAACTATCAGAGAAACACAGGAACAATTCTATGTAAATACAAGGAGGCTCATTCATCCAGACAGAGCCCACTCTACTTATAAAACACCCTCGCCCATCCACCAGAGAAGGTGGTATTGTTATGACAAGAGTGCAGCTTGTGTGGGAAACACTTTCTAACAAATGGAAGCAACCTGTAAGCACACTTTTAGATGTAACTGATGCACCAGTGCAAATTACTTCATCTATTCATTGCATAAGCTGCCAATACATTAAGGAATAAGAGAGGGCTGTTAGTCGAGTTAAGTGACATATAACTCTCCAAAAAATATTTCCACAGTTTGCAACTGTGTTCCTTCATTCTTTAAGCGATAACGCACTAGACCCAGACAGTTTATACCATCAGCACACTGTGCGCAGGCCAGGAGCACCACCAGGAAAGACGGGCACCAGCTGTCATGGAAGGCTTTCCCCAACAGCTCACTGCTCCAGTTGCTACATTAATTGTGCCCCATCAGAACTTATGTACATGAATTAATGGAGAAATATCAAGTTCAGTGCATAAAAGCCTTTGTAACCTAATGTGAAGCGTGATAAAATAATCAGCCATTGGCCACATTCACCATTTTGTGCTGATACCTGTCTGCAAGGAGTAATAAATGAAAGTAAACCAGACATCTACTACTCACAGGGAGATTAGAACAGTATTTCCAGCCAAAGAAAATTCATTTTTAATGTTTTAGTTGAAAAATTTATGTTACTACTACCAAGGAAATACATATATCTGTTATTTGGGGAAAATTGTGCTCTCTGTTGACTCCATTTCCATAGGCAAAAGAAAGCCTGCTCTGTTGGTTTGAGACTGTTCTTCTGTCACATGGTCACAGCCTTCACTGCAATTTTTTAGAGAAAAATTTGGTAAGTTAAAGGTTTCTGTAAATAACGGGAACCTGAGCCAGAGAATAACTCATTCCACTGTGTGATTTGTTTGACACCTGCAGGTTCAGAGGCTGGAACACAATGAGCTCATTGGATTGTCTTGCTTAGGTTTTATCTCTCTCCCTTGTGATTTTAAAGGTAACAATGAGCAAATAGAACACATGGTGGCTTTCTTCCTTTTTAATTTTTACTAATAATTGCATTGGGATGAAGACAATGAACTCAAAACATAAGGAAAGACATGGCTGGAGCTCTAATATGAGTGAAGGCGTGTAGTTGCCTGGCACTTGGGCTGTCTGAAATCTACATTGCCAGAACATTAGGTCGGCCGCAGTTCAGGCTCCCAGAGGAAAAGGCACGGTTTCTGACCCTGGCTTCGCCCCTTCAGGCCTGGTGTAGAGGGGCTGGAGCGGTGTTCTGGAGTCTCTGTCCCTGAGCTCACCGCAGAAGCTCACCACCCAGCAGCCGCCGTTTCCTGAAACCATACCTCCTACTCTTGAGCATCAAAGTGCAGGTGGTTGGTCCAAGGAGAAGATGCCTGTGTTCTGAGATTTAAAAGTCAAAATTGGAAACTATATTGTCCTATAAATTAAGATATTCACTTTCTAGACTTCGTGCCCCAGCAGCTGCCTCTGCTCACACGGGGTGCTAGGGGGATGCAGAGTGAATGCCATGCAGCTCTTCGTAGCCTGGGCTAGGTCAGAGCAGAGGGGGTTTCCAGGTGAGTGCGCTGCTGTGGGACCAAGAAGAGCCCGGGGATGTACGTGGAGGCTGTCCTCAGGGGACAGGGCCTTCTAGCTCTTGCATGAGGCTGGGCAGCAGCTTCCTGCGGACCCCCGAGGGTCTGGGACCCTCAGCACCATCACCCAGCTCTGCAACCACCCGGCTTGCTGGAGCTCCCAGTGTGAGGGGCCAGCTCAGGGCCGAAGGCTGCCAACACACCAGAGCCTGCCGGGAGGCCACACTCCCTGAGCAGGAAGCAACCACCGAGCTCTTCTGCAAACGACAAGGAAACTATAAGTACTATGGGACAGGTGTTAGGTCAGGGTTTGGCATGCTTCTTTTTATGTTCTCTGGGCTGCTACATCACTAGTGTCACATACAGTATCAGAGTTAATTTGTTTAGTCGTCTTTGGGACAGGTACTAAACTCAATTTCATGCTAACACATAAAGTAATCAAATATACTTTCAGTCATGTTGTGTTGTGTGGATCAAGTTTAAACTTTTTTAGGAAAAGAGAGGTACACTTGGGAGTCATAGAATAAAAGTGCAGTGCAAGGTGCTATTAGCATCTGATTTGCTAATTATGTGATTATAGACTCTTCACTGTATTCTATGAGGCAACAGCCTGCCTCCAGGGTGGACAGACTCAAAGGCTGGGCTCAGCTCTGCACCCTAAGAATGACCTGCGCTATGACCCCATGCAGTCATTCGGCAGAACCATTCCTGCGATAGCCCCGGGCCGGCAAAGGCCAAAGGATGCAGCCGCTGTGGAAATGGGGGCGGCCTCCCTCCCTCCCCAGGTCTGCAGCCTTGCAGAGCAGGAAGCAGGAAGCCAGCTGGGGAGGAAAACAGACTCCTGTGATGCTGCCGCCTGCAGTTTTCCTTTTAAGGTACAAAACAGAAAGAGGATACCTCCTCCTGGGGCGGAGCTCAGCAACTGCGGGCTAACTGTGCAGCAGAGCTCCCCGGGGAAGTCGATGGTGAGGACCTGGCTCTGCTTGGCTGCATCTATAATGTAACATCAGTGGAAAGTCCCATCAGAACTCCCCGCTCCCCTCAGATCCCTGTTCACCCCTTAGCACTGCTCTGCTTCCCATGAGAATCGCCTTGTAGAAAAGAAATGATACAAAAGTAGAGATGAAGTTTTGCTCAGGGCTCTCGAGGAGACTCGGGTCCCTCGCTGAGACGCTGGCAAAGCGAACCGGCTCTGCTCCTCAACTCGTGTCTGGGTGTCTGGGTGCCTGGGTGGCTGTCGGGTTTCCCACTTGTCTCCTGCTTCAAAGCCTTGTGAACAAAGAGATCCCACCGGTGTTAGAAAGTTTTAAAATAAGCTTTGTGAAATGGAGGGCACTCTGTTAGGTTAAGTTGTATTTCGTTGTGATCAAGCTGTGTAGTATTTGGCAGCAAGGTTTTAAAACAGAGAAGAGATGGCACCTAAAAACATGTTGTTCAAGGCTCAGAAAGTTTTGACTAATGGTAGTGAAAAATATGCATTAAAAGGTCATCTTGTCATAAAAGAGACTAAAATGAGTAGTATAAGGGTAAGTCGTAAAGAGTGTTTGCCAGGTGCTCAGTACCGGGTTCTCAACTGAGGGCAAACGAGGGCTCCGCTGACAGCCAGGTGTCGGGAATTCTCATTTCACAGCTTGCTGGTCAGGGAGCCCTGTGTCTAGGCCTGGGGGCAGCACTTGACATGATAAAGCTGTTCCACTTAGAATACCTTTTTTCCATTATGTGTCCAACACTCATGGAATTAAAAAACAAAACTGCACCTAAACTGTCATGCTGCCGCTCCTGGGTCCTTCCGGGGGAGAGACAGAAGCAGTGGCACATCCTGCATTCCGAAAAATGTCACCAAGCACCACTACTCACCTAGGAAATTGAATTCTTGCCTGCAATAAATGAAATTATCTTTGGACTCGTTTGTTATTAAAAAGGCACAACGGAACCTGATATGCACAAGATTATGCTAAAGCAGCATTTTGTGACTCAGGAACCCTGCCCGCAAGCAGCGATGCTCCCACAGTGCTGCTGGCTGAGGAGTTATTAGCCCCAGTGGGCCTGGAGAAGCTCACAGGGTGGGCTGGCATTGCAGACGCCCTCGGAAGTGCTGCTGCTGCACGGCTTCCCCTCCTGTGCTAGCCCCGGAGCATTCCCTTGGAATCCCTAGCGCTGTCTATGAAAAGGTCAGCGTCGGTGTGAGGAAAATGTGCAAGCAGCTTAGGAAAATAAAAGATAGGAGCAAAGCTTCACCCCAAAACTCTACCTCAGAGAAACATCTCCATCTCTCTAGGAATGCCGGTAGGTAGCGGGAACTACGGACAGTAGGTGGTTTGAATGTGAGCGTTGCAGTGCCCCCAAGAGGCCTGTGTGTTAAAGGCTTGAGCCCCTATGTGGCCCTACTGAGAGATGCTGTGGACATTCAACAGTTGGGCGTGGGGTCTCCAGGTCACTGGGGATGTGAGCCAAGGATCTTTAGGTTCTTCATGAAAGTAGTTTGCTCTGGCATCTCCTGCTGCCATGACACATGCCCCAAACAATGGCCCAGCTCAGTGAAACACCTGACCATGGACTGCAGGCCTCTGAACCACGAGCAAAGGCAAACTCTATGATAAGTCTGACTGCAATAATATGAAGCTGATATAATAAGTTTTTTTAAAACATGGGCTCATGTTCTACATGGGGTGTCTCTAGAATTAGATTTAATTTGAATTAAATTGTGAAATAAAGAGCAATAAAGGACAAAAAACACTAAATAGGTCATTATTGTAAGGCATGTTCTTCTAAAAGATACAGTAAAATAGTTTATTCCATGAAAATTAAGGGAGAAGACCATGAATGACCACCTTTTATAGAAACGAAATATCAAAGAACCCTCTCAATTTATGAATCTCAATTCACTACAGTTATGTACTTTGTTGAAGTAGATGTTAATTATCTCCTTAACTGTAACCATAATCCCCGCCCCCCGTTGTTGGCGTCTTAGTTTTATTTTTAAGCATAGTGCTCAGTGCCTTTGCTTCCTTGGGTTCCTTCTTTCCCTTAGCTGTCATGGTCAGTGCCTTTGCTCTGATGCTCTCTCTGGATCTCTCTGGGTCTCTCTGTTTCTGTCTCAGTCTCAGTCTCAGTCTCAGTCTCCGTCTGTCTGTCTCTCACCCCATCCAGGCTTGCATTTGCCTCTTGTCTTCTGTTCTTCATCTTATCCACAAGTCTGCATGAGGACAATGTTGTTTCCCTTTGATTCCTTAAATCCTCACACTCCTTGCTTTGGATGCTATTTCCTGTTCCAGCCGCCATGTTTCAGTTAAGTCCCAGATGTTGTGCTCATGTTTGGGATGTGATTAATTCCCTCAGGAAGGGGCTGGTCCTGCCTCAGTGCACAGCTCCACCTTCACTTGTGCTATGTGTGTGCAAGGTGTGGTGGCCTGCAGTCCTGGCTGCATGAAACTGACCACTGCCAAGAAAGGCTGCTTTCAGCATTGAAGACTGGACAGCTCGGGCACTCTGCTCCTGGTCTCTCCCCTGACTGTGCCCTGCAAGCCTGCGGTCTTCAGCTGCTCTGGTGGCTCGGCTTAGAGTTCGTGTTGCTCAGCTTAGATGTTGCGTTTCAGGGGGATGCGTGCTGTCCCTTGGGCTCTGAGCATCCAGACCCGACCCCCAGTAAACCCTCAGGTGGGCTCTGCAGATGCCCACACTTCCAGTGCGCAGCCACTCTCGGCTCTGGGAAAACTTAGGATGTCCGTGTGATCACTGAACCCCTTGCCAGCAAAACACCCATGGGTTTAGGCTTGGGCACATTTTCCCCTGCTGGGCTGACTGTGCCCTTCCCAGGGAGGAAACACAGCCTCGGGTGTGATGAAGCAAGGAACCAGCCCGGGGTCCCGGGGACTCCTGCGGTGGGTGCGGTGGAGGACTTGGGGCAGAGCTGCAGGGTCCTTCCCTGGCCTGGCCTCCTACTGCGGAGGGTGCCCCTCACCTGCCTTCTGTTCCTAGTAAATGTGTGCTGATTCTCTCTCCGAAATGACTTCAACCTCTCCCCACCTTTGCCAGCCTTGCTGTGTTTACTTACGTGGTGCTGGGCAAATGCCATCACAAAGTCGCAAAGCAGGGACTACCACCTGTGCCTGGGAGTCCCCTTGGCACTGAGAGTTGACGGTGACCCCTTTCTGCCCTGGTACCTTGGTACTGCAGACTCACCGCCAGCTGCAGTCTTCGCCTGCACGTGACCCGCTGTCTGAGTTCTCTCTCCGTTCTCTGCTGTAGGTCTGAGATCCTCCACTCATCCCTCTACCATCTGGATGAGAAAACCTCAAATTTTCTTTTTTTTTTTTTTTTTTTTTTTGCGGCACCGGGGATCGAACTCACAACCTCGCACCTGCCAGACAGGCGCTTGAGCCACTGAGCCAAACGCCTGGCCCTGGTTTTTATGAGGCAGAGTCACACTATGTAGCTCAGGCCGGCCTTGCGCTCGCGTCATAGCCCAAGCTGGCCTTGAACTCACAATGCTCCGCCTACCTCAGCCTCCCGAGTGCTGGTATTAAAGGCGTGAGCCACCACGCCTGGCTGAAAACCTCAAATCTTAAGAAATTCACACACTTCTTTTATCCAGCAGAGACCTGCTACTCCTCTATCAGAATATTTATGAAGATTTCCTGGGTGAACGGCACCTTCTTAAGTGTGAGAGAGAGAGAGACACTGATGACTCCATCAGTCATCTGGAGCCAAAAGTGGCTTGAAAATTTGTCATAAATGTTTGTCTAATCATGCTCATGCTGAGTAAAAACATAAAAGCACAAAGTGGAAAATCACCATGACCCTGACGCGGCACAAGGACTGTGGCCGTGGATGCTGCCCAGGGGGCGAACTGTTTGGAGAAGCTCAGTTTCACCCGGCAGCAGCTGGGGATCCTGGGAAGTCTCAGGTCACTTGTCCTTTAGGGGTTCCATGTTCTCCCCAACAAAATGACAGCCTTGCTCAAGTTGGAAATCTTGTGACAGGTCTCGGTGCTTCTTCCGCTGTGTGTTCAATAGAGCTGTTCCAATTCTAACATGGTCCCGTTCATGCCAGGGTTTAGAAAGGTTGTTTTCTGTCCTTAATTTCAATTTTATTCTTCTTGCCAAATTTTTGTAGGGATCACTTCTTATTCCTCTTTAAATTGTTTACTGATGGTGTGATTTCCAGTGTTTTTAATCTGTCCTTTGGGGTGGAGGTTTTTCCTTTTTTGTTGTTGTTGTTGTTGTTGTTGGGTGTCTTTCCTTTCTTTCCCAGACCTCTTACACCTCTTGCACTGGCGTGGAGACATCAAAGTGCTTACCAAAGCATCATTTAAGGGAAGACTTTCAGAGCCGACTTGAGCTCCTTTTAGGAGTATTTCCCCTGCTTTGATTACACGGGGAATTATTTTCCTGCTAGGTTTCTATTGCCTGACTCTACTGAAGTGCTGCTCAGAGCATCTTTCTCATTTCTGCACTACGCTGACCCAGTTCCCAGCTCCTCAGCGCCCTGCAGCCGCCGTCGTCGCCAGCTTCTCTGTCCGTTTCCTCCTCGGTGCGGTGTTCTCAGCCTTCCCTTCCTCACCCTGGGGTTGTCCATTTCCTCCTCGGTGCGGTGTTCTCAGCTTTCCCTTCCTCACCCTGGGGTTGTCCATTTCCTCCTCGGTGCGGTGTTCTCAGCCTTCCCTTCCTCACCCTGGGGTTGTATTTACCGTCTTCATTCTTCTTGGTGTTCTCCCCTTTTCTTTTGAATTGGTGACAGTCTGTGTAACATGTTACCTGGTTTGTCTTTAACTGTTTTGACTGTAATGCTTCTTTCTATGCAGGTATCTTTCTGCAATAGTAATGAAATGTTCTTTGATTTCATCCTTTTCATTGAAAAATCTTTCTGATACCTAAACAAATTTTACTTTTCTGAAAATTTTTTAAGGATATCCTGGCTTATTCTTCTAAATAATTCTTATATATTAAGTTATTTCTGGTTCAGCAATTTTCCTCCCTTTCACATATTTCAGTCAAACTTCCAAAGTTTTATCTATTGAAGCATAACAATAACAAAAACTAATACACTGCATTTCACAACTTTTATTATTCTTAATGATTAATTCTGCCATTCTGTCAATTATATTTTTGTTTCTTTGTAGAAACGAATAGTGATCAACATAAATATGTATGTGTAGAGTATTTAATTTAATCTGGGTATGATTCTTGATGCACACAGGAGCAAAACTCTAAATCCACAGTATTAGAGGTCAATTACAAGTAGCACGCTGAGCAGTCACCTTTGGTATTTCTTCCTCGAAGTGTGCTTGATATACTGACCTAATACTAATGCCTTCCTGGTCTAGCCTATATATTTAGACTTATTCTAAATGTCATTGTCATTTTAGTTTGAAAATAAGTGCATGTTAAAAGGGAAAGAGGCTGCTGGCCGTGGTGGTGTGCACCTGTACACACTTCAGACCTGTAATCCCAGCAGTCAGGAGGCTGAAGCAGGAGGATTGTCATGATTTCGAGGCAAGCCTGGGCTGTACAGTGAGTCCAAGGCCAACCTGAACTGCATAGGGAGACCCTGTCTCAAAAAGGGGATGTGGTACACATTTTGTGTTCCTTGACAAGATGTAAATGTGCTTTGCAATAAAGGGCAAATGAAATAGGGCTGTTACAGGAAGAGCTGACTTTCAGTTCACGATGATGAGGACAATTTGCAAAATGTCAGCTAGTCCTAAAGTTTATTAAGCAGCAAGCAGTATTTCATGTTTTTCTTGTGCTGGGATTGCTTAGTGGCTGCACAGAAACAGATCTGGTCTTTTGAGTTCGCTAGGGTTGATTGATGATGTTTAAAATGACCCTCTGGCTGGGAGTTTGGCTCAGTGGCTTAAGCACCTGCCCTGACAGATGCAAGGTTGTGAGTTCAATCCCCAGTGCCACAAAAAAATAAAAAATAAAAAAATAAAATAAATTAAAAAATAAAAAAATAAAATGACCCTCTGGTACACATGCCTGGGAGAGTAAACCTGCATGACCTGGGTGCTCACCCGGGGCTCTCCGCACTGCCCCCTCAGTGTCTGGGGCAAAGCGAGTCTCACCCCGCGCTGACCCAGGGTCCCTGTGCCGCCCTCTGCTGTGGCCAAGGCAGCGAGGCTGATTCGCTCTTGCATGGAAAACATTTGCTCTGGTCATTTCCGCGGGGTGGAGCTTAGTGGTGGAGCATCTGTGTAAAAGCACATGGCCCTGGGTCCAGGCCTGAGTACTTCAGAAAATAAATGCACCTCAGGTCCCTCCCCTGTCTTTCCAAGATTCTGCTTACAGTCGTCACTGCCTGGGGACTCTCTTTTTGCTTTTAATCTCTAAAATGCCACTTAACTATTTTTATAGTTTGCACCTCACTGCTGCAGTTGCTTATCTGATTTTACGTGTTGTCCACTTTTCTAGCTGAGCCCTTAAAATTTCAATCAGGCCTGTGCTAAATTTCTTTTCAGACAGTTTCAATGACAGTCACATTCGAGTCTGAGTTTGGTGATTGCTTTCATTCTCCTGGCATTCTCATACTGGTTTTTCCTGTTTCATCCTGGCATCTTAAGCACTGGGGATGAGGGACAGATGTTTTCACAGGTGATGGACTCACCTGCTTCTTTTCTGGGTGTTTGGGGCGACCATTTTAGGTAACCTAGTTAGTGATTTGTTGCTGTGGCTACAATAGGCCCTCGCAGGGGTCTAATCCCTCTACGGACTCCTTGTCTCCAGGATGGGGGTTTCCGGATGGCTTTTCTCAGCACCAGGCGGAGCTGCGTTTGTGACCAGCGGTCCCTGGCTGAGGTTGGAAGGGGCATCTGTGTGTGTGCGTTTCAGGACGGGGAGGAGGAAACAGGTAAGGCCTTTGCGTTGGGTCTACTGTCGCCAGATGTGAATCCAGATGTGGGATTCTCTGCCATGGGCACCAGCGGAGCTGAGCACTGCTCAGAGCACTGTGCTCCTGGCAGGCCAGGCCAGCGGCCTGGAAACTGCTCTGCATTCTCACTGAGCCAACTTGGTCCTGCATATCGACGTAGATGCGCAGCCAGAGGCAGACACAAATGCATCGCAGAGCGCACGTTCCTCGGCTTTCAGGGACTCCTTGCTCCTCCTCGCTACTCCTCCTCCCTACTGTCCGGAAAATGATAGAATTACCACAAAGTTAGGGTCAGATCTTTCTTCTAAATATTGCTCTCAAACTTTCTAGAGTTACAATGACATTTAAAATGCTTTTATTTTTGAACATTTAAAAAATTTTTAATGCGTTCTAAAAAGCTCCCCTTGACACCATTCTAATGCCTGTTAGTTTCCAATAAAAGAAACTGCTAAGTATCAACATGGAATTCACAGTGATCCATGTATTCAGGCAAAATAAAATGCTGACCAAAGAGTGAGACTGAAATCTTTATGGAAACATGAAGGTTTGAGAATCATCATAGCTGAAGTCAAGACAGTTCATGCAGCCCCGAGCCACTTCATGGCTAAGACTGTGTAACGTAAGTATTTCTGGCACTGACATTCAGGAAGATCATTTACTTTTAAATATCGATGGGGGGGAAGTCAGAAGTGATCTCGCTGCTGACACTTGGCACTGTCTCCCCCAATTCCTCTCCTTGAATTCTATTGACAGAGAAGGTTCTTATATCACTACATCATGCAAAGAAGGAATAATTGAATTCCACGGTCCGAACGTGTCCAGCAGAAAATGTCCCTGTGCCTGAAATGAGTGAAGACACGAGCACCACGTGAACACAGTGAGCTCTTCGCACAGGTGCACGTGTTATCAGAGCCCTCCCCACGGTGATGCTGAAAGCGTGGCCCAGTGTCCCACTCCTGCGGCTGCGCGACAGCAGACTGAGAAGCACGCAGGACCCTACAGATGTTCTGTGTACAGTATGTGTATAAAAGTGTTTCAGATGTGATGTCTGTACACCAAACACAGAGGTATTATTTACCACCTTAATTCATTAAATATTTAACAACATATGATTGAAGAAGGGACGGCCACCCCTTTCTCTGTGACCACCCTGTCTGTGAAGAAGGCTGCTGTTAGTTAGAAAGCACACACATGACTTCTTAAAGTTCTGGGTGCAATTCCTCACTACCAAAGAGCTGCTACAAATTCTTTCACGTGGTTAGAACTGGGGCAGCGTCGGGGAGGAGAGTAACCAGGATAGAGATTTTGGGTATAGTTTTGCTTCCGCTGGTGAAAAGCTGGGAAATGCTGGATATATCTTCCAGCCTTTTTGACCTCAGTTGCTTCACATTTGAAACGAGGATCCTGGAGAATGATGGAGACGCAGCACAGCCGAAATCCGAACCCCTGGGAGCAGCCACCCGAGGCAGGTGGCACGGCGGGGTCACAGCGCACCGTGCGGTCCTCCTTCCAGGGTGTCCACCTGAGCTGACAGCCACGGACTCCTAGGAGGCAGCAGAGACCCGAGGAAGACGCACGGCAGCCTTCCTGCCTAGAAGCTCAGAGAGCCGAGCTGGGAGTCCGCGGGAGCCCAGCAGAGCGACGAGACCCCGCCGGTGAAGGTGCAGCGGGGGCTCGGCGCTGCCCCGGCACAGCGGGAAGGGGAGTGAGGGCTCCTGCCCAGGGAGGCTGAAGACGGACATGCACCCTGCCACGCGAGGTGGCCAGCAGGGCCGCAGGCCACACTGGGGCTGCGACAGAGTCCGCGTGCACAGGGCAGCCTCGGAGGGACCCGCACAGCGCGGGAGCCGGCACGTCTGGGATGTGACCCGACGACGCATGGCAGAAGGACTGAGCAGACAACACACTTCGGGTGGGAAGAAAAACCTGTCAAAACCAACCCCGTGGCAAACCAGGGGCTGAACAGGCAGACAAGGATTTTCAGAGATTGTTGTATTTATACTCCGTGGGCTGAAACAAAGTGTGTCTTCAGCGGCTGCATGGGAAATGTCAGCTGAATAACTGAACGGAGGGAACGCAGTATCTGAATTTAAAGGAGGAAGATCAGACGGACTTAGCACCTGGGGAGTGGGGTTGTCACACAAAAACAGCGAGTATACCCGAAAGCAGAGCAGTAGAAATGCTGAAGTCAGAGGAAACGCAAAATAAACTGGTTCGCGGGAAGTGGATAAACAGGTAACAGTGTCTCTTGGGTCCCTGAGGCAGAGGGGAGGGCACGTTGGGAAAAGCTTCGAAAGAAATCGTGCAAACGTCCCCCACTCCGATGAACGGTGGGGAGTCACGGACTCACCCGCGGCAGGAGCAGTGCGCTTTTCCTTCTGCAGACGCTCCGGGTCAGCTTGCACACTCTCCCCACAGCCCCTGGGCACATCAGACGCCACAGCACCTGGGGCTGGGTGTGGGCGAGGCCGGGCGCCGCCTCCGGCTCAGCCCCCTGTGCCGTCACAGGCCGTGGCCTGTTCCCGCCTGATCCAGGTCCCAACCCCACCCGCCTGCTATCTGCGAGCTGTTGAAACCCCCCAAGCCGCTCTGCAGGAAGTCCTCCCGGGCCACGCCAAACATCTCCACACCCTTCTGGCACATTCCTTCCATCTTTTGCTCTGTGTAATTTTATGTAATGAGCTAAAGGTCATGGTTTTCTTCTGAGGTTTCTGAAATATTTTTCCAAA
>RJWM01026977.1:0-27410 GCA_004363535.1 Dasyprocta punctata | reverse complement strand
TCTTTTTTTAAAAAGTGATGTACCCTGCTTTTGAATTTTCTGGTAAAAAATCACTCTCTGTTTTCCTTTGCTTCCCACAACTCTTTCTTTCTGTCTCACTTCTGTAATATTTTCAATATCTTTTCATTATGGCATCTTTCAGGGATAACATTAAAGCTTCACACGTGTTCCTGAAGACCAAACTTACCTATACTCTTGTGCTCCAGTCGCTTTTGAAAGCCAAGTGGACGTAGTGAATTTCTCATTAAAGCACAGCAAGAAGAAAACAGAATGATCCCTTGAGACCCAGAAATTGACCAAGATAATGGCAGTTTTGAAAATAATGAAAGTGAGAGAGAGAGAGGGCTTCACAGGAGGCACATGTGAGTTTTCTGCACAGCATTTGTATTTGTGTAGGAGAGAAGTATTTGAAGGCTACATTGAAAAAATTTCCATACTGCCTTCTTCAAAATACAGACATCCTTTCAAATTTTATAATGCACTAGGAACTTCTGTAGGTGCTGAGTATGTAACTCAAGTAAAACACTGATCATGTTTTTTATGTTAAGCTTTAAATCTTGTTGGGGAGAAAAGTGAACACATCCTCTTAAGCCATAAACTCCCAAATGCATCTCTCTTATTACTGTGACACCATTAGAAATAAGCTATATTTGATCTTGAGCAAAATGCAGAGAAGTGGCATCTTTACAGATAATCTTTGATCTCTTCCCACATATATGTACATGAAGACTCCATTGTATCCAGCTTTGTGTGATCTACGTATAACTAAGATTCGTCACAAGTCAGAGTCTGTACACATTCTTTTGGAAAGAAAAATGTACAGAGAAACATTTCTCATGATGATGGAGGAAGACCTTATGATTTGGGGTCTTTCATTCACAGATCTTTGATCATTGTAACTAATGTCTGAACCCAAAAAAGAGACTTGGAAATTTGCAATAATCCATAAATTTCCCTGTGTTTGTTTATCCCTGTTGGTATAGCTGTGAACTTTGTCAGTGTTAAACAGTGTTTCCTGTTGTAGGCTAGAAACATGCAATGTAACTAGGTAATGTACAGGCTCCTTCTCAGCCTTTTCTCCAACAATCTGCTGCAAAGGGAGTGTGCATGGTAATTTGCAGATGTTTATTACAGGTTAATTACAGAAACAAAATTACAAAGCCTGATATTAATAGAATGAATTATTTGCCAGATAAGAACACTGAAGAGGGA
The DNA here is from genome assembly GCA_004363535.1 of Dasyprocta punctata. Taxonomy (NCBI): domain Eukaryota; kingdom Metazoa; phylum Chordata; class Mammalia; order Rodentia; family Dasyproctidae; genus Dasyprocta; species Dasyprocta punctata. Next base: position 26,198 of record RJWM01026977.1, on the reverse strand, counting down.
AAGAACATTTGAGCCTTAATGACAGTGAGACTAGTGAAGTGCATCATCATCAGCTATGCAAGTATTTATGCTTTATGTATGGACCTCTTAGTACTATAGAGCTCACCCATCTTCTATGACCAAGATCAGACGTGTACATTCCTGGCACTTTCCATCCCACTCCCCTCCCTCGTGGATTAATTACAGACCATACCTGAGCACATGACTCCTGCAGCTGGCCATCGGGTGCAGTTGTGCTGGTCCCAGCTCCAGGAGGGGCACTGCCACACATGGGTCTCCTGTCCTGTGCAGTTTGGGTGTTTCAGGTGGGTGGACTCTGGTCTGGACCCAAAATAACCAATCAATGTACGAGACACAGCTACTCCACAGTCAATCTGTCTGCACACCACCTGGGCTTCACGCATGCTCCAGGTGTCATCACAGATGGTGGCCCACGAGCCCTGGTAAAGAATCTCCACTCTTCCCATACAGCGATGGCCCCCCTCTGCCAGATGGAGCTGTGGGGTCTCTGAGGAGAGAGAATCATGACAACAGTCACATTTGTAACGGAAATCAGGTTGGTTTATTTCCAGTTGGGGTACTCAACCAAGCAGTGGGTACAGTCCACATTCAATCTGTGGAGGCTGCTGGGTAAGACAAACAGCCACTGATCCAGTCCAGCAGATGGTCTGGATTCCCTGAGTAATAAAAATAACCACAGATGATTTGTATGATTGTAAAATAAGAAATGAAACTAAACTGAATATAATCTGGTGAATAGTCTCAAGTAAAATTTCCTAACAGGGTTAAACTTTCACTTGCAAAATTTTTAGATGATGTGAGAAAAATATCAGAATCCTTTCCCATGGTGAATTGACAACTGGTGGTCAACTTGTAAAACCCAGCTGAACTGAATCAGCCTGGTGCTGGGTGTGGAAGATCCACCTGAGGATTGTTACCAATAATCTATAAAGAAGAATGAGAGAGGAAGAAGCAGTGTTGTTGGTTCTCCTGGTGCTGTTGGTTCTCCTGGAGGAGCTTGTCATGCTAGCTTTCCTGATATGAACTTGGCTGTTTTCATTGTTGGAGGAGCTTGGGACTTTGTTGTCACTAAAAATGGCTGCAGTTCACTTTGTGGGAGCTCCAATCCTTACTTTGAGCATTGCTTCTTGATTCTGCAGGGGAAGATGGTGTGCTGCTCAATCTCCTGGAGAAGATTTTTGCACTGGTTTCTTTGATATGAACTCAGCTATTATCATCAGAGAAGCTTTGGACCTCATTGTTGCTGAGGATGGCTCTGGTACTTTTTGGGGGAGTCTGGTCTTTACTTTGAGTGTTGCTTTCTGGCTCCAGTGCAGATACCTCAGGCTGCTGGTTTGTATCCTTCATCCTACTGGTACACACTTTCTATCTTCTATGGCTGAGTGTGGGCCTTCCCAGGACAGATCCATGAAACAGACTTGCATGAGACGTTGTCATGGGCTCCAGGTATTCAGCTGGACTCTTGCAGGACATTGCCATGGGATCCAGGCTCCTAGCTGGATTCTTTGGGTTTTTAGTCTGCAGACAGATCTCCACCTTTTTGTATTTGATTCTTTAGGTGACTTTTATGAAATAATTCTATGTCCTGTATTAGGTTGTTTTCCTTTAAAACCCTGACTGCAACACTGTCCTAAGCAGAGTGTCTTTTAATGAATGAGGTCTTTAGAGACAGTTGAATGGGCCAGCACCTGAGTCAATTTCTTAAAAATCACACACAATTTAATGATACTGACCCAAAAGTTAGGAGGATTAGAGGAGAGAAATGAAGTTTAGAAACTTGGGTAAGCCTATCAGAAGTTTATGAGAGCAATTCAGAATTGTTCTGGTTGGTACATTTATTCAGAGCTGGAAAATTAATTGATGATGAGGCAACCCATTGCTTATCCAAAGACATTTATAATACTAGTCTAGGTTTCAATTTCCACCTCTGGATACCTACTTTCAGCATATATTTCTCTTCTTAGAGTAGATCCAGCAATCACAGATAAGAGACAATATCAAAAGTTATTGAAGGACTGGGAGTATAGCTTAGTGGCTTAAGTGCCTGCCTGGCAGGCACAGACAAAAGGTTGTGAGTTCAATCCCCAGTGCCAAAAAAAAGTTATTGAGACTTATCAGGGACCTGGCCTAGATCCCCCATCTCCCGAATGAGTGTACAGCAAAGGATTAAATAAATGAGACATGTGGTATGATTTTAGGGCTCCAGGAAGTTCAAAACCCTCTGCAGAGTTCTTGACTCTGAGGCTATGATGAGGGCTAAGACAAAGAGCTTCTCTGTGCAGCCCATATATATTTCCATTACAAACAAAAAGAGGGGATACTGAGGAAAGCAGGGAAATGAGTAGGACCTTGGGAGTCACTTCAAGGACTTCTCCAAGTAGTAAATTGTACCAATTTAAGAGAACCATCTTATCTCCAAGATGATATTTATGGTGGGAGTGAGATGCCTGCAGGTGTGAGATGTCTGCAGCTGTGTATCTATTAATTGAGTTGGAGCCAGGCATCCTCAGTTGTGGCCTTATCTTACCCTTTGAGGTATCTCTGGCCTCAGCCAGGACCAGTGATTCATAGAAGTCCACTTACTATGAATCAGCTCCCATCATTAGGCAAGGGGCCTGGACCTAGGACAGGCTCATAGATAAACATCAAAAGCCAATTAGTTAATTTTAAATTCTGCTCAGAGACACTTCATAGTGGTCTCCAACAGAGACTGACTATATTTTATGAGAAAGTTGATTTTTTCCCTTAAATATATCTACTGCTTGCTTGGACTTTCTGTCAGGACTTGTTATTACTAAGGCTTGGAGTTTCTTGTCCTTTTGGTGCTAAGTTATGCATTTCAAATTCTACATCAGAATAGAGATGGGTTAGGTTTCTGACGTGAGCACACTTAAACAGGAAATCTGAATATAAGCATTTTATCATTAGTCTGTTTCGCATGGATGACTGTCTACTGCAGAATAAACCAAGCTCCTTCACAGTGAAATACATATCCAATGATTTTTATTTTATTTTTTATTTTGAAACAGTGTTTCACTAAATTGCCAAATTGTACAGCCTAAGTTCTAACTTGAGATCCTCCTGTCTCAGACTCCCAAATGACTGGAATGATAGGTATGTGCCACTTTGTTCTGAATAGTCTCTTGTTCTCATACATGAGCACAGCGACTCAAAGAGAGTTTAAATAATGCCAATTCATGTGATTCAAACAAATAGTGAAATGGAGAATAAAACCTGGGGATACAGCTCAGTGGCATAAGCACCCACCTGGCAAAAACAAGGTCCTGAGTTTGATTTCCACTAAAAAAAAATACAGGACTTTTGGGAAGATGGTGGAACAGTAAGCAGCAGGGTAAACAGCCTCTCTGAAAGATACAGTCCAGATGCTAGAATATAGTATTGTGGGGAAGACAAGAAGAAAGGAAGTGGATCCCTTGGACTCAAGAAGAATCTAAAGTGAGAATTGAAGCCCATAGAAAGAGTAAAAAGAAAATTTAAATGAAGAAGAAGGCGGTAGCTGGTGGCACCTTTGCTCGGAGCTGGACCCACCGTGTGAGAGGAATTATTGGAACCTGGGCACACACAATCAAGGTGACGTGGCAGCTGGTGACCCTGGAGACCTCTGCAGAGAGAGGCAGCATTGGAGTGGAGCAGCAGTGGAGGGGAGCGGTCGACCTGGAAGACTGCACTGGCTGGCGGTGAGTGCAGAGAACTCAGTCTTCCCGTGGGAGACATCGATTGACCTGGAGCCATTTTGGAGTTGGGCCAGATAAGCCCAGAATGAGGACTTCTACTGGCTTCCTCCAGCAGCTCCCAGCTGCGCACAGACCCATGGAAACTGGTCAGATTGAGCCCTGCCCCTGCATGCATTCTAGCAGCCATTGTGGAGGTTCCCTATGGGTAGCTAGCTTGGTCTGAAGGTGGTGGCCAGACCTACCACTGCACACACTCCACCAGCCATCAGGGAGCCAATGCAGGCTAGGAAAAGCAGCAGACATCCCTGCCTCAGAGCACCCACTGACCAACATCAGATACCGGTAGCCTGCACTGGCTAGAAGAACCAAACAGTCTCGATTCAGAGAAATTATAGCCAATGCAGGGAATGCCTGGGACCCTAGTACCCATTTGTAAAGAAGAACCCAGGAATACGTCACAACAAAGAAGAAAAAGGCAGTATCTGGCCTCCAATCCAAGCAAATCAAGCCCAGAAGATGTCAACATGGCAGAGATTGGGAGTCACACACATGAAGTTTCTGAAGCTTTAGCAACTGAAGTAAAGAAACAACTGCATGAGGCTATAAAAGAAATCAGAACAGAAATACAACTCAGTTAAAAGAAGAAATGAAAAACATGAAAGAATTGTTAAGCATCTCTAAGGAAGACATAGATAAAAAATGGAGAAACATAGGAAAATGAGGAGAACCTTGAATAAACAATGAAAAAAAGATTTAGAATACATGAAACAGATTCAAAGAGATACCTAGGATATTAAAAACTCCATTGAAAGCTGGCAAAGCCACTTGAAAGAAACTGAAGATAGACTTTCAAACCCTGAAGATAGGTTTGCAGCTTATGATAATGAAAGGAAACATCTTTTAAAAATAACAAGGAACCTGGAAGTAACAATTCAAAGACTGCAAGACAACCCAAAAAAACATAACATAAGAATAATAGGTGTGAGTGAAAAGCAGGGGTCAATACAAATGACATTGGAAGTCTATTTACAGAAATAATATCAGAAAACTTCCCAAGCATGGGAAAAGGATGTGACATTCAGATAAGTAAAGCCTATAGAACTCCAGCTAACCATAACCAAAACAAATATACACACAGACATGTAATAATCAAGATCCCAGAAATTCAACAAAAGAACAGAATATTAAAAGCTGTCAGAGAAAAGAAACAGATCACATATAAAGGAAAACCCATCAGAATCGTGACAGTCTTCTCAACACAAACCATCAAGTCAAGAAGAGCTTGGAGTGAAGTATTTCAAATCCTGAAAGAAAACAAGTTTCAACCCAGATTGATGTCCCCTGCAAAACTATCTTTCAAAATTAATGTAGAAACAAGATACTTCCATGACAAAGCACAACTGAATGAATTCATGACCACCAAACCACTCCTACAAAGAATACTGAAGGACATTCTAGAGAGAGATAAAAAAGACCACAGCTCCAGAAATATTGGCAGCATGGTATCGCTAAGTTAGGTAGACAATTGAATGGAGAGGAAAAGTAGGCAGCTGATGGCAGGAAAATAGCATGGCAGAGATGAGGCAGTGCATATTAGCCATAACCATTAATGTAGATGGCTTCAATTCACCAATATAAAGAAACATAGGCAGAGTGGATCAGAAGACAGGATCCACCAATATGCTTTATACAAGAAACACATTTAACTCAAAAGGGGGTTCATGACTAAAAGTCAAAGGAGAGAGAATAATGCTGACAGGGAACCAGAAAGAAGTGGGGGTAGCTTGCCCATTATCTGCAGAGTAGACAAGAAAGACATGGCATTTTTATTCAATGGAAAGCTACTCAGTTATAAAAAATGATAACTTCAAGGCTCTTATAGGGAAATGGCTACAACTTGAGATCATGCTTATGGATGAAATGATTCAGAGTCACATGGGTGAGCATTGTGTTGTTTCCCCAGTATAAAAACTGAAGGAGTTATTAGGATTCAAAATACACAATACATATTGTGCAAGTGTAAGGTGAGGAAATGTCTAAAAAGGGAAGGCATGCCATGGTTAATCTATTATCGTGATTTGAATCCTGTATCATTTTCATTGTTCTGTTTAGTTTGATTTTATTCTGTTTCAGTTTGTTTAATTTTATTGTATTTGATGGCATAGATAGCTATTTCAAAGATAACAAAATACATTATGGTAGCCATTATTGATTTCCTATTACCTTGTTTTGAAGCCCTGTATTGCTTTCATTGTTTTGTTTTGAGTGATTTTATTCTATTTTGATTTGTTTGATTGCACTAAGTCTGATGATGTAGGCAACTACTTAGAAGATACCAAGAGGCATTATGGTAATGACTGTTGTTTTACTATTGTTTTGAAGTCCTGTATTGCTTCCATTGTTTTGTTTTTGTTGGTTTTATTCTGTACTATTTTGTTTGATTTCATTATGCCTGATGGTATGGGCAATTATTTTGAAGTTAACAAGAGGCTTATAGTAGCCAGTATTGATTTCCTTTTATCTTTTTTTGAAGTCATGTACCTTGTTCATTGTTTTGTTTGGTTTTGTTTTATTCTCTTCAAAATAAAGAAAAGGATAAGAAATACAAAAAGATTTTTAAAAAGGTGCAATTAGAAATGTTAAACTGTTAAAGGTATTAAATTTTGTGACCACAGTAGAGAATGTATATGCTAAGATTTCTAAGAGTGGTATCTTTACAATTATTAATCAAGGCTCTCTAAGTTGTTTTTCTTTAAAATAATTCCTGATCCAACTCATGGACTAATGGCTCACAATCTGGTTTTGTCAAACTGAGGGCTGCTGTTGGGACAGAGAAGTTAATCTCATTACATTTAGCTGCACTGAATTAGGGTTTAATTTGAATGCAGAAAGATGTTCCCTGTTCAGAGCAGTGCTGTAATATTAGGATGCATGATAAAGCATCATGTTACGAGCAGAACTCTTTGTAGGTCTGGCTGTTCTCAAGAACATTCTTTTTCTGAAATGCTTACCTAAATTGACAGATATTTGCAGCCTTCAGGTGACTGACCAGCCCCAGAAGGTCACAAATTCTCTATTCCTGATTATGCACTTTGAGTTGAATTTCTGTACGGCCTAAGTTTTCATTCTTTTGCATGTAGACATACAATCTTATCAGTTCCATTTGTTGAAAGGAAATCATCCTTTCACTCTTGTGTGTCATCTACCCCTATGTTCACACACATAAGTTGGCTACTTCATCACAAGTTGCAGCTTGACCCTAGATGCCCCTAAGATTATGCAGGTATTTGTGCCTGTGGATGTCTAGCCTTCATGCCTAAGGTGCTGTGCTAATCATCAATACTACAACTTTGCACAGCCGAGAATGGAGCAAGAACATTTGTTGTTTAGCAAGCACAGGAATTGGTCTTGAAACTAAGAGCTAGACTGATTAAACATAATTCTGCACAGTTCCTCATATTGCTCATTCCCAGCCCAATTTCTATGGATGAACCTTATGGAATAGAGCTGGTATAAGGTGGAGATGCTTCTCTCTGGTGCATTGGAATTTTATTCTAGCCTACATCGCCAGTGGCTTCTTTGCTGCAGGTTTGTTCCACGAATCTGCCTCAGCAGAGGCATCTCTCAGTGATGTGGGTCTTAGAACATCCCCAGTGCTCCACTGGTCTTGACAAACTGTGGATTCCAGGTGTGATATAGCATTTCAGCACCAGTGGACACTGAAGTGCCCATTTTATTCTTCCCCTAGCTTCAGGCTTCTCAACATGGAAAGAACAATTATCTGCTTGGAGAGGAAAACGAAAGTAGACACGTAGCTCTTGCAAGGAGCTTGTGACTGGTCACTTCCAGTGACACTTCCCAGGTCCAAAAAGAATTCCCTAGTGCCTGACCATACTGAGATTGAGGCAGCCAGGCCAGATGTAGCTCACCCTCAGGAAAGGTTCATGGGAATGGACCACTCTTTCTAGGCAATATCCTTGCTCTTACTGAACAACACACTACCTGTGGATTTGGGATAGTGCAGTCTTTGGATTTTCTTCTAGTGCTTAAACTGTAACAATACACTGACAGTGGCTTCAAGCAAACTTAGATTTAAAGCACCAACTAATAGTGAAATAGAAGTATCCACAGTCTCAAAGAAAATTCTCAGTGCATTTAAGTGCGGGAAAGACAGGAGCAGACCAAACTAGGTGAGATGGTGGATAAAGGGAGGATGAGTGTAATTAATGTAAGCCATGTACTTGTATAGAGATATTATAGAAATATATACAATCAATACATAGTAATAAGCTTTTAAGCCAGAGCAGTAAGACTTTAATAAATACCTACTCCTTTAATGGGTGCTTGAAGTCACATGCTCACAACCTTCACCATCTTCCAGGGAAAAACAGACCTCACTTAATGACCAGCCAACATTAATACCTGAAACTGACCAATAGTGACTAGTATGAACAAACTCTTGGGTTGGAAATGTGAAATGCCTCTTTTAAGGAATCTTAATGAGTCTTAAGAACAGAGAGACATGATGCAATAACCTAATGTTAAATATATACAAAGAGATGACATCTGATAAAAAAAAAACCCACAAAAGGCCATTCAAGGACTGCAGAGAGAGAGAACCAGGCCTCACCAGGAGGCAGTTCCTGCCTGGAAACCATACCATTTTCATTGTTTTGTTGGGTTGAATTTTATTCTCTTTTGTTTTGTTTGATTATGTTAAAAATGATGGCATGTGCAGCTACTTGAAAGATAGCAAGACATACAATGGTAGCTATTTTGGATTTACTATTGGCTTGTTTTGAAGTCCTTTATTGCATTCATTGTTTTGTTTTTATTGTTTCTATTCTATTCTGTTCTGTTCAATTTTTAGTATGTCTGAAGGTATCTGCAACTATTTCAAAGATAACGAAAGGTATTATGGTAACTGTTGTTGATTTTGTAAGGTTTTGAAGTCCTGTATCACTCATACTGGTTTATTTTGATTGATTTTATTCTATTTTATTTTCCTTGGCTTTATCCCCTTCAAAATAAACAAAAACAAAAACAAACAAAAAACCCCCACAAAAACCAATAAATATAAATCCTTTGGCTGAAAGACACATTAAATGAAAATAAAAATGATTAGGGAGTTTTGGAAAATGACAGAGTGGTGAGCAGTAACAAACCATCCTCTCCAAGATTTGAAATCCAGACACTGGATAATAACTTGAGGAATAAAAAGAGGGAGGAGGTTCTTCAGAACTCAGGGATTGGAAAATTGGAGCCTATGGAGAAATTAAAGAGTCGCACAACACAGAAAGAGAAAAGGGTAATCTGTACTTTATCCCCAGCTCCTAAATCATATTGCCTATGAAAAAGGAAGGCTGAATTGACAGAGAAAGTGAAAGTAAAGGACTCCGGAGAAATTCAGGGAGAAACACAGCAGTGAAATGGCCCAATGGATGCTATCTCCTACCGCAGCTGGTGAGTGACTCCAGTACAAGCATGTGTCATATCCCCCTGGAGAAAGTGGTTGGATGTCATTATAGGAAGGGGTTGACTGAACCTGTTGACTCAGAGCAGTCTCAGGTTGGTTTCAAATTAGGCTTCCCAGGCTTCCACAGTGACTGGGTGAGGGACAGCCTTGGGAGACATCTGTCATCAGGGAGTCACGGGTAGGCTAGCTAGAGAACCCCACACAAATGGTTACAAACCAGGCTTAGCCTGAATGCCTGTGGATTTGAATGTCTCATAATTGGTACCTTCACCCTAAGCCTACTTGCTGGTGACTGTATCCAACATGAATCTTGCCTCCGACTGACTTTTTTCTTTGTGTGAGCAGGGTCACTCTTGAATTGGATATTGAGCCCAAACTGTAGAGCTTGGAAGAAAACCAGACATTTGAAATCACAGGGAATTTTTTTTCTTTTTGTTTTTGATTTTGTTGTTTTTGGTCATTTAATTGTTCAATTGGTTCACTTTTCTTTTTCCTTTCTTTTTTTTTGGGGGGGGAAGTAAGTGTGAGTGTGTTTGTGTGTGTTTGTACTTGTGTTTGTGGGTTTTTTATTTGTTTTTTTCTCTTCTTTCCTTCCCTCCATTCCTCTTTACTATTCCCTGGGGCTTTGGAAATTTCCTTTTGTCTTTCTTCCTCACTTATTATCTTTTTCTTCTTTTTTCTCTATTTTTCTTCTTCTCCACTTACTATTACTCTCTTTCCTTACTTTTATCTTATTTTTAGTCTCAGTATAGCTTCTTCCCTTTTCTCCTTCTTTTTCTTTATTTTCTTTTTCTTGCAAGTTTTTCTGTTACCTTTATGATCCCGAGGTGCTGGCAGGGTCGGGGCTGGGTGGGCTGGCTCGGGGGCGAAAGGCATGATAGCGGAGGCATCGCCCAAGGAGGTGGTGCTACCAACTCTGCCCTCTGGTGCTGGTGGAGGCTGGGGCAGCTGTGTAGTGCTTTAAAAAGGAGCCGCTTGAGCGCTGATGGTTGGGATTTGAAGTTCTTTTTCCATTTCTGGAAGTCTGGATGGATGGGGGAAGGGGGTGTTACCAAGGCAATGCACCCTCTCTTCTCCTTTTGTGGACGCCATGGGATCTGGTCCTCTGTTACTGTCTGATTGAATATAATTCAAGGCTGCCCACCATCACCTCTATTTCATAATGGAGGCCCACTGAGGCTGTAAGATTTCGAGAATATTTTAGTAGGGCTTTATGGACCATGGCTATGGAGGAACCTCAGTTTATTTGAAGACTGTGAACCAGTAGAGTTGATTGACTGATCTGTGGATGAAAAATGTTCATGTAAGCTACAGAGAGAAGCAATCCGTGATTGTAAATCATCTCTTGATTCTTCACAGTAAACACAACAGAGAAGCTGTCATCTCAGGGCCAGTTCAACACTGTTAAGATTGAATGCCAAGCAGAAAATTACCTAAAGGTGCTCTTTCAAAAGAAAGATTTTCCTCTGAACTGTGATCTTAATATTCCCCTAGTTGCTCAGGAATTAATGAAAAAGATGATATGTCAGTTTGCAATTGATTACATCTCAAAAAGTGGTAAAATTCAAGAGAATAGAAATGGTTCAATTGGGCCAAGTCTCACATGTGTAAGTATTCAGATGAATCAAGAAGAAAACTCCATTTGGGGAGAGCAGGAAAGCCCCTTAGACATCACTATGAATTGAATGGGAGAACAAAATACTCAGCAAGGGGATGGAGTGTTAGATCTTTCTACGAAGAAAGCCAGCATAAATTTGAAGAGTCATCTGTATGTGATCCTTCTGAAAATTCAGTGGCTGAGATACTACACAGAAACAGAGAGGACTATGTGGAAAGAAGTGCTGAACTTGCAGATGGTTTGTTCTCAAAAGCTTTGAAAGACATTCAATGTGGAGCACTGGACATAAACAAAGCAGGCATACTTTATGGCCCACCTCAAAAAATGTTACTTCTCCACTTAGGAGTCTTACCAGCAGGGAAGTCTGCATCTTTTAAAAACAAAACTCAAGATTTCAAAGATAATTACTCATATAAAGACAGTAAACAAACTTGCACAGTACTACAAAAAGCAGCCTTGTGGGCAAGAGCTCAACCAGAGTGCACAGGAAAAAAGTAAACTCAGTCTACTTGAAAACTCAGAATTAAAATTCCCAGCAGCTTCCAGTTACCTCATCAGTTAACTTTACAAGAAATGGTTACTCAAAGAGAAAAATGAAAGCCTTCAATATGAAACTTCAAATCTTACTAAACAGTTAAAAATTCTTCAGCTATGTGTGAATTCTGTTTCAAAATCACAACCTAATGGCTCTGGTGTGCTGGATATTATGTATCAAGTTTTCAAAACCTGTTCAGTCCTAAAAGGATCATCTTTCCAAAAACTGAAAAATATAGTTAAACAGAACAAAATAGAATGCTCTGGGCATGTAACTCTCTCAAGTATTGATTCTTACTTTCTACATGGGAACCTCTCTCCTTTGTATCTACTTCTAAAAATGGAGCAGTTGATGAAACCTCTGAAAACACTGGAAATGGATTGGATCAAAAAGATAATAAGCAACTAAGGAAAAAACGTAGTCACTATTGGCAGTATTATCATGAAACAATGGAAGAAGTTATTGCAACAGTAATGAATGGAAAAATGAGTGCTTCCAAAACACAAGGAACTTATGTGGTACCTCACAGCACTTTAGAATGCGAGATAAAAGAACGATCTGGAACACTGAAGACTCTTCTATAGGAGAAACTCTGATTACTAGACTGGGTTATACAATATGACAGATTCAAGGACTGGCAACTGCAAGAACAGTAGCAAGTCTGTGTAGATTACTTGCTAGGAAAATATGTGTGTGTGTGTGTGTGTGTGTGTGTGTGCGCGCGCGCATGCGCGCGCATGTGTATATGTGTGTGTGCGCCTGCATACATGTTTTTTGCATATGTGCACAGGTGTATATTTGTGTGTCTACATACTCATGTGTGGGATGCTCACTCTGACAGGAGACATGAAATTTTACAGTTCAAAAACCACTAACATGCCTTTGGAAAAAAACCTTTTATTCAGGGTTTTCACTATGGACAGAATCATATAGTTGCTTACTTAATTCTGGTAGTTTGTATTTAATCCTTGTAAAAATAGGTGAAAAAGATTCAGGTTTTCTTTAGTAGTCAATAGTATGAAGTGTGTGAATAAGTAATTGTAAGTGAAACAGTTTTATTGGTGAAAGAACATTCTAGCTATTCAGTTGAACCATCTTATAAATTGAAATATGACATTAATAGTTTATCAACATTTTTACAATAACAAATCAAAGTTTAAATAGGCAGATTTCTCCTTACTAAGGAAAATTAATATGTGTAGTATTAATATGCTACAGTACATTCTATGAGATACAAAATGCATTCAAGGGCATCCACTGGGAATAAAAAGAAAACCTTAAAAATATGTATAACGAAATACAATATTTATCATTTAATAGTTGATTTAGCAGGAAATTGGTGTTTATAAGGTTTATGCTTTTTTAAAAAAATGACATATAGTTAACCCCAGCAGCTACAGAATATTTTAATATAAGATGCAATAATAAGAGCAAAGATAAATTTAAATTTAATTCTTAAAATAATTTAATATTGTTTTTCATTTGAAAAATAAGACATTGTATAAGTTTAGAAAAGAAAGTTAGAATGCAACTTAGAGCATGTTTAAAATGTGCACAGAAAAAGTTCGAGAATATTAATTTTGGTTTAAATGTTTTGGTCAGTTGATGTTATGACTACTTTGAATTTTAAGGATTGTGACACACTCCTACTATTGAAAAACCTCAGTTTAACTTTAATATATTTGCTGCTGTGACATTTCAAAACATTTTCAGTTTATCAAAATGAATTACAGATTTCATTTTGGTGGGTGATACATTATTATTTTGCTAATAACTAAATTTGCAGTTTGTTCAGGGTCTTCAATAGTTTTACAGATGCTTAACACTGAAGCTGTTTTGAACTTTCAGTAATGTAAACGCTCTACTAATTGAGTAGCGAGAAGGTGGGCAGTGCATTTTAACTTTTACTAGTCTCATGAGAGAGGCCAGTAATTTTTGTACAGCAATTTTAAAATATGGGTCAGAGTATTCATGCTGAATTTGGGGAGTATGCAGTATTAGTGGTAAAATGTTATAAATCATGTGACTCCGTAGAAAGAATGGGGGTTTGTTATTCAGAATTCTCCATATGCCCCCTTTTCTCTGTTAAAATTCAGGCTCTAATCATTTTCTTATGCCAGTTTTTCCATGTCCAAAAGGAATTCTTACAGCTGAAATTGAAAAATAAGTGCACCTTGTCAAATACTTGTGTATTTACACTTGTGTTTGTATATATTTAATGATTACATTATATACATGTAATAGTAAAAAGGTTTTCAGATATTAAATTTAAAAACTACTTACATGTAGTTAAAGAAATTAAACAGTGAGAAAATACACAACCACGCTGTTATATGATCTCTGAGATCTATATTAAAAGTTTATCTGTTAAAAGTTAATCTGCATAGTAGTGTATAAATCCTCTTGACTACAGCCAACCCCATGAAGATATACATGATAGATTACAAACAGCAGATGTCTGGGTCATATTTCTTTTAAAATAATTAAGCCGTATTTTTTGAGGGCCAGAACTTTCATTATTTTATATAATTCCCTCTCCCAACATTGAAAAACAAAGTTAATGTTTCAAAACAATTTTATTCACCTCTTTATACAAAATTGTACTTGCAAAACTTTGAGGGTTTGAACTCATTACATAATATTTAAACTATTGAACTTTTTTTATTCCTCACATTGTATCTCCATTAATAAATTGATTGAAAAGTTTATAGCACAAGGAAACTTACAGAACACTTTTATATCATTTAAAAGATGACCTGACCAAAAACTTTATAGGATTCATACATCAAGGATCACTTTGCTATTGACTTCACAGTGATCAGTAATTTTATAGGTAGTATTATAATTTGGAGCATTTTAGTATTTATATTTTTTATTTTTGGCCAGAAATAGTAAATTAAAAATATTGATAGTTTATGAGTAATGATTAATTCATAATTTTTGAAAGACAAAAATGTTTCTATTATTGAATTAACTTTTGGATTATACAGACTAGGAAAGGCAGGAAAATTTATAGGTTCCCCTTCTCCCCCATGGTCCTGTTAAGACGTTCTTTACATTAAACTTTCAAAGTACTTTATAAATTTAGTTACCAGTTACTATTTAATTGTGAATTTTCTGAAAAATCCCATTTCAGCAGACTTTAAATGAAGATGAAAGCAACCCTTATGTGCTTTCTATTTACTTGAATGTTTGAGTATTTTGTATTTTAAAAAAAAGAAGGAAAAGAAAAAAACAGTAACTCTGTTTTTAGAGCACTCCTGTTCAGCAAATTTGTTTGAAACCATTTCTGGTAGCTAATGACAATTTTACATTTTGTATGCTAACTTTAGTAAGACTGATTTTTTTCAGTTGTTTATCGTACACATACTTATATTTTGTTTTTCAACTGCAGTATTTCCATTGTCGTAGTAATTTAGTAAAACTCTATGGCTGCCTTGATTTTGACAGATTTTGTTAATATAAACTGATTTTAAGCACTTATAGTTATGCATAAATCAGTTGCATTATAATTCATGAATTATTTAATACAATATTTTCTGATGAATTTATCTATCTGTCTTATGTTGTAAATGTATTATAATTCTGTTTTCTTTGTGTTGTTAAATATCTAAATCTGATTGCATGAGTATATTTGTTCAATTAATGTGTTTTTAGGTTGTAATTTGTGGTAAAGCACTTTAATGTTTTGCACTTAACTTTACAACATTGTTGGCCTGCAATTGATTTACTTGTTCAATAAAAAGATAAAAAAGAAAAGCAAAGAAAAAAGTAATGGCAGAGAAGTCCTAAAATATAAGCAAGGAAATAAAAGTACAGATAAATGAGACATTTAAAACCCCAAATATCATGACCAAAAGAAAACTGCTCTATGTCATGCTAGGGACAAAATCTTAAAAGCTGTTGAAGAAAGGCAATGGATAACAGATTAAGTTGAACCTATCAGATTTTCATCACACTCATCTACACAAACCTTAGAGGACAGGAGAGCCTGGAATGAAATATTTCAAACCCTAAAATAAAACAATTTCCAAACCTCACTTACATATCCTACAAATTTTTCTTTCCAAACATATGGAGAAATAAGTTATTTCTGTGACAAGGAGCACCACAAGAAATTTATAACCATCAAACCAGCATTTCAAAAAGTTTTCAAGGATATCATAGAAAAAGATAATGAGGCCACCAATGCCAACAAATCCAAAAGAACCAATACATCAGGTAGGGTAAGCAACTAAGCAACAGGAGGAAATGACAAAGAAAAAGCTGAAGTAGCCATCCTCAGGCTGAAGAGACCTAGGATAGCCAAAACAATTCTAGGTAACAAGAGTAAGATAGCGGGCATCACAATGTTGAGCTTCAAGTTATACTACAAAGTTATAGTAAGAAAAACAGAATGGTATTGACAAAACCCAAACTCATGAACAGATGGAGAAAGAAGATGCATAAACAATTCCAGTCTCATTCAGTCACTTTATTTTTTACAAATGGACCAAAGACTTTCACTAGAGGAAATACAACCTCTTTAACAAATGGTGCTGGGAAAACTGATTAAACATGCCAAAGATTGAACCTAGAACTGCTTCTGTTACCATGCACTAAAGTAAAATAAAAATGGATCGAAGATCTGAACACAAAAACAGGAACACTTAAAGTGTTGGAAGACAAAAAGAGATAATGCACTTAAAGACATGGGTGTACGTAAAGATTTTCTGAATAGAACTCCAGTTTCACAAAAATAGTAACAAAAATCAACAAATGGGATAATATCAAAGTAAAAACCTTCTGCACAGTAAAGGAAACCACCAAAAGAGTAAGGAGACAATCTACAATATGGGAAAAAATTTCTCCAGCTACTCGAGATAAAGGATCAATATCAAGACTACATAAAGAACTAAAAAATAAAAATTAGACACCCCAAATATAAAGATACAATCAAAATATGGGCATCTGAAATGAATTGAGATTTCTCAGAAAAAGAAATACAAATGGCCAATAAATGCATAAAGAAATGTACAACATTGCTAGCCTTTTGAAAAATTCAAATTAATACAACACTGAAATTCTATCTTACTACAGACAGAATAGCTATCATCAAGAAATCAGCCAATAACAAATTCTGGTGAGACTGTAAGGAAAAGGATATCTTGTTTCATTGTTGGTGAAAGGGTATATTGATAGAAATACTGTGGAAATCAGTGTGGACATTCCCTAAAAAAACTGAAAATAAAAATTTCATATGACTCAGCTATTCCATTCCAGGTATCTTTTCAAAAGAATGAAAGACAGCATACCCCAATGACTCATTGATACCCATGTTTATAAGAGCATGATTTAAAACTGCTAAATCTTGGAAAAAGCCCATGTGTCTATAAATAGAATAATGAATAAATAAAACATATTTATACACAATGGAATGCTATTTTCTAAAGATGGATAAACTTGCCTCATTTATAGGAAAAATGATATAACTAGAGATAATGCTGTCATTAAATCAGATGTGCAAGTTCTAATATCACATGGTTTATTTTATATGAAAAATTCAATATACAAATAAGGTGTGAAATAAAAGACAGATAATAGGAAAAGGAGAGTGGGAGTAAAACATTATTATAGTCCAGCACTATGCAGCTGAAAGCACCTCTTGATATAGTATAACTGTCTTTGTGTTTCATATATTTTTGACCTGTTAGTCTGCTTGTTAATCTGTATGTATGATAAATAACTTTACATGGATTTAAAAGATAAATAATTGAAACTGACACTGGCAAAATAAAAGTGGGTCAGAGGGAGGGATAATGTCTTGAGATGTGTTCTGTATGTGTACAGATTCTGTACAATGAATGCAGTCACTGTGTACTATGAACATGTACTATTTAAACTTTAAAAATATTAGGACATATAAATAGCAGAACACAGCAAACAGAAGGAGAGAAATTAATTATATAAAAAACAGGATATCAAAAGCTGTGTAGTTGGAGGAGAAAAAAGAATGAAGAAAATTTACAGGAAATTTGGTGCAGCATTAAAAGAGAAAAGTTCAAATTATTCAGGTTCAAAATAAATTTGAGAAGGTTAAAGACCCACAAGCTTACTCAAAGAGTCAACAGAAAGCTCCCAAACAGAGAGAAAGGTTTATAATGACTTTCCTTTTATAGATAGAAAAGTCATATTTAAAACACAGCCACCAAAATATAAGACAACATCATCTACATTAAGACAGAAAGAGGAAAGAAAAAATTTCAAGTCAGCAAGAGAATAGAAACTGAAATGATACAATACCTCAATTCACTTACTGGTAGACTTCTGAATAGAAACCTTATAAGCCAGAAGAGACTAGAATGAGATTTAGACAGTATTAAAAGAAAAAATAAAAACTCTCAACCAAAAATACTGTACCTGGTAAAGCAATCTGTTAGAAATGAGCAGATGGACATTCCAATATAAAAACTCATAAAATATACCCAACAGAGTCATTGGAAATGAATCACTAAAGGGAGTTCTTCAAATTGAAAGAAAGAGAACATAACTTACAAGAAGAAAATATTAGAATCTATAAAACTTACTGGAATAGTGATTATGTGGATGAATTCAGAATTCTCTAACATTATAAATATATAAAATGTATTTTTACACTGAACACTAAAACAATCAAAAATAATTTTATAAATATATGAATATCTAAAAATAGAAATGTAAAAAGACCCATAAAAATCCAAAATGTAGGAATAATGGAGTACAAGTGCACAGTTATTTATTTATTTATTTATTTAGTCGGTACCGGGGATCAAACTCACAACCTCATGCCTGCCAGGCAGATGCTTAAGCCACTGAGCCAAACTCCTGGCCCTATGTGCACAGTTTTTATATCTCTCCTTTTCTCTTTGTCTCTATATTTACGGTCATCTTAATTTTCTTTCTTTTAAAAAGTTTGTTATTATTGAATGACAATGTTTTTAGCCTTCACAGTAACTATGAAGGGCAAATCTATAATATATAAAGGAAAAATAGTAAGCAAGGAATCAAAACAGTAGAGTAAATCAGTGAATTACAGTGGAAGCCTATAGGACAGGACAAAAATGGAACTACAAAACAGCTAGGAAAAAAAAGTCAGAATGGCTGTAGCAAAGAATACTTGTACTGAAGGTAAATACACTAAAGTTTCTAATTCTAAAACACAGAGTGATCAAAATGCAAGTTTTAAAAAAAGGCACAGTTATATGATTCATACAAGAAAGTCACTTTGCTTCTAAGGATACACATAGAATAACAGTGAAAGAATGGAATAAGAATTTTCTTCTGAATGAAATCCAAAAGCAAGAAAAAATTACCCAGACTGAGATAAAACATGCTCTTTTAAAAAGCAGTTAAAAAGAGAAAAAAATTTATCATGCAATGATAAAAATACAATTTAACAAATTATATATAAAATAACTATACACATAACTACATATATATGGACAAATACCTATAGAAAATATTAATAGGCCTGAATAAAGAGGGCTCCAATATAATAATAGAGTTGGGAATTTTAAATATTCCACTTTTTAAACTGTTTTTTCATAGGTATGCTTGCAGTTGCCCACAATGAATGTAATCATTAAATGCTCCACTTTTAGTGGACAGTTCACCTAGACAGAAAAATAAAATGACAGACTTAAAATGCACACTAGACCTAATGGGCTTAACAGACATCTACAGAATATTCTATCAACCAGCAGTAGGATACC
The DNA here is from genome assembly GCA_004363535.1 of Dasyprocta punctata. NCBI lineage: Eukaryota > Metazoa > Chordata > Mammalia > Rodentia > Dasyproctidae > Dasyprocta > Dasyprocta punctata. The sequence continues at coordinate 7,123 of RJWM01026977.1, read as the reverse complement.
TATTTTTTTCAACATCTTACAGAATATCTTCCTGGGTAGATTATAAAAGAAGTCTCAAAAATTTAAAAAGTTATAGTTGTATCACACATATTTTCTGATCATATATAATAGAATCAAAAATCAATAACAAGAAAAGCTTTGGAAAATAGATAACTGGAAATCAATTTATTTTTGATAGACCAATGGATCAAATAAAAAATGAAAGTAATTAAACTATTCTTTGACACAAATTAAAGACACAGCATATCATAGTCAATGTAATAAAGTAAAAGCAAAACCAAGAAGGAAATTTATAGCATTTATTGCCTCTGTAACAGTACAGAAACTTCTCAAATATTCACTTTATCATGCATTTTAAGGAAGTAGAAAAAGAAGCTAAACCCAAAATTATACTCAAGAAATAAGAAAAACCAGAGCTGAAATAAATGAAATACTGGCTGAAATACCAACACAAATTATCAGCAAAACAAAGAGCTGGTGTTTCAAAATATATATAAAATTAACAAAACCTGATATAGAAAAGGTAAAAACAGAGAAGACTAAAATAAACAAAATTAGAGCTACAGAGCACATTCAAATTGACCACAGAAATTCAAAGAATCTTTGCAAAATTTTATAAACAACAATCTGTTAATGAACTTGATAATCCAGAGGAAATGGACAAATCCCTTGACACACACACCTTATCAAGATGGAATCATGAAAGTATATAATATCTGAACAGATCGATAATAAGTAATCAATTAAATCAGTAACAAAATGCCTCCCATCACAGTAAAGTGCAGGACCAGATGACCTCTATGATGAGTTCTACCAAACATTTAAAACAGAAATAGTACTAGCTCTTTTTAAGTTATTCCAGAGGATAGAAGAGTAGGGAATACGTCCAAAATCATTATTCCAGGACAGCATCATCCTTATAACAAAAGCAGACAAGGTCCCAAGAAAAGAAGAAAGCTACTGGCCCAGTTGAAGACAGAGGTAAAAATCTTCAACAAATTGCTATCAAATGGAGAACATGTTAAAAAGATTCAACAAAAATCTATTAAAGTCAGTAAATAAATTGCAAAAATTGCAAAATTAAAAATCAGCGTGCAAAAATTCGTAACCTTGCTGGATGCCAATACTGAAATTTCATCAAGAAAGTGAACCCCTTTATATTATCTCCCAAAAAGACTACCTAGAAATAAATATAAGATATAATGAAAGATTTCTATAATGAAAATAAAATGTTGATAAAAGCAATTGAAGAGGGCATACCCACTTAAGCTACACCAAAGGAAAGACAATCTTTATACACGATAGGAAAAGTCAGTAATTTTACAATACTCTTTCTACAGAAGGCTCCTTCCAAGTTCGAAGCAATCTTCAAAAGTTTAATGACATTATCCACAGAAAACAATCCAACCCTAGAATTCATCTGGAGTTGCAAAAAACAAAACAAAACAAAACAAAGCAAAGCAAAACAAAACAAAATAAAATAAAATGAAACAAAAAAACCCCAGAATAGCTGAAGTGATTTTGAGCCAAAAATAACAAGATATACTATAGTAGCTATTGTTTTCATAGTATTTTTCTTAGAAGTTCTGTACCAGTTCTACTGCTTTGTTTTGATTGACTTCATTCTGTTATGTTTTGTTGGAGTTTATTTTAAAATAAAAAAGAATGATATACTATAAAAATGATCACTTTGCCAGATTTAAAAATGTACTACGAATCTATGGTAATCAAAATTGCATAGTAGTGACATGAACATAGACACATAGAAAATGTAACAGAATACAGAAGCTAGATGTAAATTCGTACATGTACAGTCAACTGATCTTCAACAAAGGTGTTAAAAACACACATGAGTAAAAGAATTGTGTTTCTAATAAAAGGTGCTTGGGAAAGTAGATATCTACATGTTAAACTGATATTTTGTTTTAATGCTAGACCCATAGTGCTCTCCAGTTGCAAAAATCAACTCAAAATGGATTAAAGGCAGAAACATAAAACCTGATATTGTGAAACTAGAAGAGAATATAGGAAAAATGTTTCTAGAATAGGCAAAGTTATTTCGGACAAGACTGTAAAAGAGCACAAAACAAGCAAAAACAGACAAAATCGCATCAAACTGAAAAGTTTCTGCACAACGAAGAAATCACTGCACAAAGTGAAGAGAGAAATGAAGAAGGAAATATTAGTGGGATGTATGTCTTACAATAGGGTAATATTCATAATGTGTAACAAACTCCAGAATCTCAAGAGGATAATAAATAGTCTGATTTAAAAACGAGAACTAAGTGCAAGCAGATATTTCTCATGAGAAGATATCCAGTCAAATGATAAAAAACTTTCTCAATATTAATAATTATTAAAGAACTGAAAATCAAAGCACTGTCTGGTATCATCACAATCAAGCAAGAATGATGGTTATGTAAATGGAAATGACTTGAGACCATACTCACAAATGAAATAAATCAAACTCACATGTGTAAATACTGTATTGTCTCCCTAGTGTAAGAAACTGAAAAAGTATACACGATCTAAAATCTACAATAAATACTGTGTAAGGGTAAGAAACTCCTTAAAGAGGAAAAGTGACGGATGGGGAAAGAAGGAAAGAAGGAAGGGAAAAGGAAAAAGATATAAATTTGTACATATGTATATATAAGATAGCTAAAATGACTATACTACTAAATGTATTACTTATTGGAAAAGAATAGTTAATACTCATGTAATTAGATCAATTTTACATGTCTATATCTGTTAATCTAAACAACCCTTTTGAAGGTAACAATATGCAATATTACAATTGTCAAATTTCTATCGTCTTGTTTTGTAAACCTATACTGTCATTGTATTGGATTTGTTGTTGTTTGTTAGTCTCTTTTGCTTTTTGTTTTTCTTTTCTGTGTCTTTTTTCTCTGAAATAAAAAAATAAAAATAAAAAAATAAAACACACACACACACAAATTGTTGGGGAGCATACAGAGAAAAAGGAAATATGGTATATATGAACTGTGATCCAAATATATCATGAGTGTTTTAAAAGCATCCCTGTAAAGAACACACTTAGCTCTTTCCATTTTCTAAAGCAGTTCTAAAAGTCCATGTTCATGAGTATCTTCGCCAGATGTCATAATAAATACAAAGAACATAGATGCCAAAGGCGATCCAACAGAAAGGCAGGTTGGTAACAATCCCACAGGCTGTCCTCATCAGCCTTATTTACAGTACCAGATTTAGCAATGTGTAATTTCTGGCTCTTCCCCAAATTCAGAATGACCATGAAAGGTAGATGTTTTGAATGGATTCAAGAACACTAAAGCAGCCAGGATAAGACAACTAAAGGCACTCATGAAAGACGATTTCCAAACTTCTGAGAAAATGACAAGCAGATGGGATAAGCGTATTTTAAAAGTTAGGGAATTATTTTGAGAAAAATTTATGTTAAAGTGCTCTTCACTGTAATTTAAAAAATCTTAACATTCATTATGCTTTTCAATCACACAGCATATATACAATGGAATACTCTTCAGAACTAAAAATTCCGTGCAATCCTCTCATATGTAAGAATGTGGATGGACATAGACATAGTTGTTAACTGAAATAAACCAGCCATAGAAGGATAAGTACTGCATGTACTCAAGCACATGTGAAATATAAAAAATTAACCATAGAAGTGCAAAGAATAGTGATTACTAGCAGCTGGGAAGTATAAGGGGTAGGGAATGATGGGTAGTAAGTTGTATCTAGGTAAAAACTGGAGCTTTGTTGTCCTACTGAACATTTGGGTGGTGTGGATAATTGCAGTGTATTATGTTGCTCTGAAATCTAGAGGAAAAGTGCTTTGAAACCTTTCAACATAAAGGAATGATAAATATTTGAGAAGAAAGTTATGTTTAACTTGAGTTAGGCATTACAAAATATATATGCATGAAAACGTCACATGCTATTCCATAAATATGCGCACATTTTATGTTTTAATATGCCTGTTGAAATAGTATATCACTATATGTATTTTAAAAATTGAATTCATAAAACTACCTCATTGGAAAATCAAATCACATATTCAAGTAAAGATATTATATAAATTCTAATTTTAAGATGAGAAGAATGAGAACTTTAGAAGTTATTTTACTACATCATTGTGATGCTAATGTCAAAATAAAGGCAATTATAAATAATAAAATAACTGCAAAACAGTATTTCTCATTAATAAAAATAAATCTTTAACAACTCACACAAAGTCATGCCCAATAATAAATAAAATAACACATCGTGAAAAAATTGTAGTTTATCTCAGCAATCCAAATGTGATTGCTATTTTAAAACTAAGTGAATGTAATTCATGGCATTAGTAGAACAAATTAGAGAAAAACAGGATTGGCTGCATGCATCCAGAATATTCTTTGTCAAAATTTAAAATCTATTTATAATAAAACTTAAGAGAAAAAAGAAGTAAAAAGAAAACTTCTTATCCTATAAAATACCCTTTTTAAAAAAGCTGATTCAGTACTATGTTAGATGAAATGCAAGGAAAACAAATGCGAGGTTGATAACTTGTAAAATAAGAATTGACACCTTGTTTGTTCTCAGTAAAATGATTGTGTCTGTGAGAATGAAAATATGCACAAAGATGCTAACAAGACTGTAATGCACGTCAATATAAAAATAAAATTATTATCATATGGTAGCAATAAACAAAAATTATAATGAAGTTTTAAGAAGGAACGATGTTGGTGTAGCTATATTGTCTTATTCCAAGAAAAAAAAGAAAAAGAAAAACAAAGAAGCAAGGTGTGTTGCATGCATGTACAAACACCCCAAGACAAATGTAATTCTTAGGCATGCAAAAGTATAACCCTTATTTACTGCAAACATGGATTAATGAAGTTATGAAAATGTTTCATTGAAGCTTTTACTTGAGGTTAATTTTTCTATGTTTCACATTAAGAGTAATCCATACCTATTTATTTTAATTTATGGTATGAAAGTAAATTTTCCATGTGATTTGTAATTGATTTAGCAGCATTAATTTAAAAGCCTGGGTTTCCTGTGAATGTACTGCAGTGAAGCCTCAGTCATAATTCAGATGTCCACCCACCTGTGCCGCAGTATCCACTGCTCTGTGCCCTGTGTCATTCCACTGTTTGCCTCTCCTTACCTTAACACCATTGTCTTCATGAGGCACATTAATTACCTCATAATGTAAGTCATAAATTCTGTTCCTGCTTCTTACGATTTTTTAAAATATTCTTTACTTCTTCAAATGCACTTTAGAATATGTATGATATTCCTACCCCTCCAAGGATAAGCTTGACAATCCCTCCACCTCTTGTGATCTCTGTTGGGACTGTTAAGTGCTCCTCAGGTCATTTTGAGGATAATTGTAGCTCTGGACATATCATTTCATGAAGAAAAGTCTTGTTTTTTCAGTCTTTACTTTATTTTAATTTTCAGTGTCTTGTACATATTTTCTTTCCTTTTTTCTAAGTATTTGAAACTTTTGATGCTCTTGCAAATGGTATTGCATTGAGCACATGCAATTTATTGATTTCATAACTATAAGGTAAAATTTTTAAACAAATTCATTTTTAGAAGGATATATATTAGAGTTTATAAATGTAAACATTGCAATGAAGACATGCAATGTTTATATTATATCAACTTTTCTCAGCAGTTTTATGATTTTTCCCTCACTATAAACTGCAAGATGTCACCTATTCAGTTTTGGCCCTTATAGAATGACTGTAAATTTTCTAGAACTCCATATAAATAGAAAAAAATGATACATACCATTTTGTCCCTGTCTTCTAGCAAAATATGTTTTATATTAATCTATGTCATTGCATTCACCAGTAGTTTATTCCTTTCCTATTATTTACACCAAAAATTTAAGATCTTGCCATTTGCCACAACATAGATAAGCACAAAAGTCATTATATTCAGTGAAATAAGCCACATATGGAACGAAAAATATTGCATGATCTCATTAAATATGGAACCTAAGAAAAATGCATAGATATGCATATGTATATATGTATACATAGATAGATATATAGATTGATAGTAAACAAATTAATGCTTAGGAGGAACAAATAACTGAGGGAGAGAATGGGTAACATAGGTGAGAGAATACAAAGAAGTAGATGAACAAATTTGAAGGTCTAATGTGCAGCATGAGGACAATAGGTAATAAAATAATACTATACTTGGGACTGGTGACAATTGTATGGATTTAGTATTTCTTGCCATGAGAACAAACAATCAAAAGAAGTAATCACATGAGTTGAAGTGTATGTTGATTTGTTTCACTCTGATAAATTATATATATCCCAAAATGCTGTGCTGACTAAATAACTAAACTAATTTGATTTATTTTATTGCAAGATACCTTTCCACTGTTTGGTTATATCACAATTTTTGTTCATGCATTCACCTACTTAAAAACAGTTAAGATATTTCCAGTTCTGTTATTATAAATAAAGCCATTAACAACATTCATGTCTAAGTCTCTGAGCACATAATTTTAATTGTTTCTGTATCTTACTGAAATTTTTGTATAACATTGTCAGTATACAATTTATTTTATTCAAGAAAAAGCCTGAAATTTTCAAAATTAATAGCACAGTCTTATACCATGACCAGCACTGGATAAAATTTCCAGTTACTTTGCATGTTTTTCAATATTTGACATTATCTTTTCAGCACTCATTGTGATTCTAATGTTGGCATCCTCCCAGTTACTAATGTTTTTATGTTTAAAATAGGAATAATCAAGGGTGAGGAGGGTATAATGTAGATTAATAAATGTTTATGTGTACACACAAAAATAGGGAACTCTCTTTTCAAGTGTTATGCTTTCTTATAATAATCACAGTGACTACTACTACTTCTGCAGAATTTGTTCTACCATGGAAATTTCTTTTATTGCAATTTCTCCTTTGTTGTATCATGGGTAACTACAAGCTTTACTGACATATAATATTCAATAATTATTTGATGAATAGGTCAATGAGTGATCCAATACAAAACAATGGTTTTAGATCTGCAACAAACTGAGATAACAGATTTGTTAGGCAAAAACTATAGAGCTATATGTGAATTATTTTAAAAAGAGAATAAAGTTAAGTAA
>RJWM01026976.1:0-27423 GCA_004363535.1 Dasyprocta punctata | reverse complement strand
AATAGATTTTCTATGCTGTCTCCATTCTGGAGCCTGGTGTGCCTGCCGCCACCATTCTGGAACATAATCCTCTGAGGCTTTCTCCTCCAAGCAAAGTCTTTCACTTTTGCAGTTTTGAGACTGCAAAGTATGGGGACTAGCTGCCTCTTTCTGGGATGCCCCCAGGCCATTTTTTTTATTTTGTTCCTTCTCATCAGTGGAGATCTCAGCTCTGTCTTTACAGTCCACAGCTTTCTGGCCAAACTCACATTTTAAATTATCCTTCTGGGCTCTTTGCTTTTGATTTCCAACATAAATCTGGCTAAAAGCCCCCAACAATAGCCATGCCACCATTTCAACATTAGGTTGCCTCGGAATTTCTTCTGCCAGATTAATTAGTCCATTGTCCTTAATCTTAGTCTCAGGCAAAGTCTCTGGACACAAGCAAAATGCAGACAAACTTTCTGCCAACCCGTAACACATCATGTGGAGTCCAACGACCAAGGCACTCCTTCTTCCCAGGAGAAACCTCCCGAGCCTCCTCTTTATCGGCAGGCTTTCTATCAGCCTTCTGGTCTTCTGAGCTCTGACCAGAATCTCCCATACAGAACAGCCTAAGCTATTCCAGGGCTACTGTTTCAGGTGAAATCTCTGAACCTTTCCAAACTCTTCCCACAAACCATTCCCAAAGGCTCTTGAACCACATGGTCAGGTTAATCACAGCAATGACCACACTCCTGGCACCAAATGCTGTCTCAGTTACTTTTCCCTCATTGCTGAGACAAAACACCTGACACCCAAAATTAGGAAAGGAAAGGTTTATTTAGCTTACAGTTTTGGGAGGTTTTAGTTGGCTCCAATGCAGGGTGTCATGGCACTGGGGCAGCACATCAAAGCAGCAGCCAAGAAAAAGCAGCCAGAGTAAAAGGGGGGAAGAGCAAGCCTCTTCACCTCCTTTATACAGTACACAGGACACGCCCCCCCCAAGGGTGGGTGTAGCTTCACAAACATCCTTGCCTTCCTTTGCACAGGATGAGGATGTTTACAAAGTAAGACCCCTGGCTCCCTGCTGAGTCTCTCAGTTAAACTTCTGACCTTCTCAAAGTGACACAATGAACAGGTAACTGTTTGTGCTCTACACACCAGGAATGTAGAGTTGCTGAGTTACTTGATTAAGCTGCTAGACTTCTCAATTTGACACAATGTATAAACTGTAACAACTGCCTTGGGACTGCTGCCACTAATCCATTAGTTATTTGGTGGATGCTAAAGGAAAGAGAAGTCAGGCATGGTGGCTCATGCCTGTAATCCCAGCACTATGGAGGCTGAAGCAGGAGGATCTTGCAAGTTTGAGACCAGCCTGGGCTATGAAGTGAGCTCAAGTCCAGCCTGAACTGTACAGCAAGACCCTGTCTCAAAAAGACAAAAACTAAGTAACTAACTAACTAAATAAATAAAAATAAAGGAAAGAGAACATGGAACAAGAATTTGCAGCAGCTGGGCTGGGGATATAACTCAGTGGCACAAGTACCTGCCTGGCAAGCCTGAGGTCGTGAGTTTGATCCCTGATACAAAAAGAAAAAAAGAAAAGAAAAAAAAAAAAAACAACTGCAGCAGCCCCATCAACAATGATTACTGGGCAAGTAGTACAGTAGTGTGCATATTAAACACTTTGAAAACCCTGACAAATTCTGGCCAAAAATAAGAAATCATAAACTACACCTTACCATGCAATCCCTGCAGGAATGTTTTTCTGTGTTCAACTCCACAGCAGCACTCCATGTGGTAGAAGACATGTCCAAGTAGTTGCCTTAAACATAAACACTAAAAGCCTACTATTCACCTGCCTTTTCAAATGAAAGGCAAACATCATATACCATAGCCTTTGATTATCATTCATAGTGTTTTTATCAAGTCTTCTGTGTTATCAAAAAGCAGATTGATTTAGGTGTCATTTTTTTGGAGTAGAAAATAGCTTGTGGTTTTACAGAACAGCACAAAAAAGATGTGTCCTGGAATTTTGCCTTTAACCCAGTAAACCTATTAATTATTTAGATATTTAATGATCTAAGTGTACAACACAATGCATACTCCTATAAGAATAAGGTGCTCTTCCTGAATGAAATAGCATAAAGTTTAATTAGAGCAATTGGATTAGCAAGCAACAGTACTATAGCTTTCTCATAAAAAAAATAGGCATTGGAATCAAGTGAATCTGGATTTAAATTCAAATTTTGTATAGTGATGGTCAATATAGTTAACTTGCATGGGCCTCAGTTTCTGCATATGTGAAATGAAAATAATGCAACTTATTTGGGTGAGTTGCTATTTGGCTCAAGAGTAATAATGTCTATAAAGTTCTTAGCTAGTGGTAATTTTATTTGGTACTGGGAAATGAACCTGAGTTCTTCACTCTGAACTATATTTCTAGCTCCTCCTCCCCTCCCACCTTTTTTCTTATTCTTTACTTTGTTCCAGCATCTCTCTAAGTCACTAAGTTGCCCAGGTTGGGCTCAAACTTGAACTCCTGTCTCAGGCTCCTAGAGTTCTGGAATTACAGGCATACGCCAATTGTAAATGTTGAGTGATACATAGCTTAAGAAAGAACCAAGGTGTAGCCACTAGAAACACTTTCAGCCGAAAGTAATGGGGAGTTCAGCTAACAGAGGCTTAAGCCTTAATTTTCTTCACACAACAAGAGTTCTAACAGTAGTTGATTGCTGTATTTCAGTGAGACTGCAATGTCATCAAAGACCCAAGCCAGCCAGCCACCACCCTCAACATGCTAACTTTTCATTGCTGTGTTTGTTGCTTTCTGAATGCTAGATATATACCTCAGTTTCAGGATATATAGCAGAGTTCAGGTCTGTGGGAATAGGGAAAGAATGAAATTCACTTTCTTCTCTCCATGTAGGTTCTGTCCTCCTCACAGAAGACTCCTATTTCTGTGCAAGAACTGGGTAACATGGCCATTCCCAGGACTGAAATACCTGAGAAAATAAACCTAAAAGAGGAAAGATTTATTTTGATTCCTGGTTTTAGAGTTTTCAGTCCCTGGATGCTTGACTGCATCTCTATAGGTTTCAGATGAGGCTGATCATAATGATGGGAAGAGAGTAGTAGAGGAACAACTCCCCACTTCATGGCATCCCAGTAAGGAGAATGTGGCAGAGGAATGGGGAGTAGGGAAGGAGTAGAGAGAGAAAGAGAGCCAGGGACAAGGTGTCCCCTTTCCAGGGGACTCCCGAAGTGACATACTTCCTCCAACTAAACCCCACCTTCTATAGTTTCCATACTTCCTAATAGTCCATCCAATTGTGAATTTGTCAAAAGATTAAGCCACCCATGGTACCAGATCTCCTATGAATCAATTAATTTCCAAAGCCCCACCTCTGAACATTGCTTCATTAGGGACCAAGCCTTCAAAACAGCCTTCTGAGAGACATTTTATATGTAAACCAGCAGCACATTAGACTTACACGTAGATGTTTCCAAAAGAGTATCAGTAATTCCTGTTTAATTGGTCTGGTATAGGACCTGAGTGTTGAGAATTTGGAAAGCTCCTCCAACCATGCTAATGCTCAGCTAAAATTAAAAGCCACTTGTTTAAGCAAGGGAGTTCAAGTTGTTGATTTGATTTTCTAATTAACTGGGGCTTGCATTTTGCAACCTCCTAGTCCTTTCACTGCAGTTACCAAAATTAAAGAATTATATGTATAATATACTTATTTCTATGAGTAGAATGTCTTGGATTGTATCTTGTTGATTAAAGTCTCCCATTGTGATTAAATTTGAACCGTAGTCTTCCAAATGTATTCTGAAAAGTGCTTCATTTGTCAATTCCTCCTCAGGATTTTGTGCAATTTTCTCTTTTTCATAAATATAAAGTATGTTAGGTGTCAGCTCCCACACATCTTTTCCCAAAATCAGTTCTTTAGAGCCTAATTAGTGTATTTTTAACTAATTGGGGCTGTTTTTCTATTTCCCAAATGCATACGCAGGGATAAAGGGCATGTGTTGATATAAAGCATAAATGAGATTTTGGCAAATGCCGGGTTTTATTTTCAGACCGTATTAGAATGATAAATCCATGGAAACAGAGAAGTTGCCAAAAAATTTTCCATTAGTGAAAAAGAACTGCTTCTGAATAGGATACGTCATGTTTTTTAAAACCATAAATCCGCTTTAAAGTACACTAATATAGTCTAAAATTAATTGAGCATTCATAATGTTCTGGTTACTGTCTAGTAAACAAAAATCAAGCTTGTTCTAGTTTGCTTTCTTTGGTAACATGCCCTGGAGCAGAAGAAAAAAATTATATGACCAGGGTGAAATTTATCTGATTAGAGTATTGCATGTCACCTTTAATGAAAGATCACATCCACACATGATGGAAACATAAAAATTGGTCAATATCACTTAAATCCCACACGGATTACCACTTAGAAAAAACGTATGGACAATGTACCATGGCTTTGTAAATTAATAATCACATTTTAGCTCTGTGTTTTTGTTTTACTTTTTAGCTAGACTGAGGACAATATGTTTGCAATTTAAATTTTTGTGTACGTTTTGCTTTTAGGATTGATAAAAGCTATTTCTTTCTGGAAAGTAGTGATTAATTTTACCTTGCTGTTCCCTCAATTTATGAGCAATGAAGACTTAATAAGTAAGCATATATTTTATTACATAAACAAGAAACTCATTTGTTTGTAATATGAAGAAAAACCAGTAATTTTCAATTTATTCCTCCCATTTCATTTTTTAAGAAAACTATAAACATTTTTAACTTGGGCCTGAGAGTAATGACCTATCTCTACCTACCCCTCAATTTACCACTTCCTTTTAAAATGAAGATAAAAATTAAGAGGCTTACCCAAACTCATTATGTCAGCTTGAGTTTCCGCGAAGCAGATGCCAAGATAGAATTAGAAAGGCAAGAGATTTCTTGTGAGTAAAACCTAGGAAAGATGAGGGGGTAGGAGAAGAAAATCCTTGGAGAGAGCCTCAGTCCATGATATGGATCTGATAACTATGGAAGGAGACACAGAAGGGAGGGAGATGTGGTAGAAAGTCCTCAAACTACAGTAAAATTCTGAGAAACTCTTGATTAGGCCAACATGGAATTCTAGAGCAAGAACTTCCTACGAAAGGAGACTAAATGACGTAGGAATGACCTGGCTCTATACCCGTACTGTTCTCTATCACTGGCAAGGAAGAACCCAGGAAGAGCTAGGTCTCAGCATGAATGGTATGGTGCAGCCTGAAGTCAAGGCAGCTGGAGGCTGTCGCCCAACTTCACCTCTCACAGCTGGTTCTTTTTTGAAAGGAGATTGGAGCAGTTCACTGCCACAGCCCACCTCTCACACAGTACACATATAGTTCTCTACTCAGGTTGGGGAAGCACTCCTTCCCTGTTCCCATGGTTTTTCTTCTCCGGAGGTGAAGTTAGAAGAGAAAAACTTGTAGTATGAATTACCATCTTGTTGGGGCTGCAACAGGTATTCAACATCTCCTTTCTACATTCTCCATTGGATTCACCTCACCTTTGCTATTCACTTGGTGGGTTGTGATGGCTTATCTAGTGGTAGCTCTTCAGTCATCAGTCCTGAGTGGCCTGAGATCCTTCTAAGGCAAGGGTTGCTATGCACATCCATTTATAGTTTTAATAGGGACTACAGAGTATTAGGAGGTACCTAAGTTCATCACTTAGGTTCTACAGATATTCTTCCACATCCTTATTGTACTGAAGCTGTCTTGACTTCTATCGATCAGAGTTAATCCCTCCTCCCAGGATGGAGTTTTCTCATTTCTTGGTCCTGGACACAACCAGTCCAAAATATCTAGGGAACATCCAAAGTTTGATGGAATGCTTACTGTATTCACTGGCAAGTGTAACCTTTGGGAACAAGGACTTCTAATCCTTCAAGGTCCAGAGTTGTGAGGACCAGACACAAAAAAATCTCCTAGAGGGTCATTGAAAATGATGGCAAGTGGGTCATTTTGAGCTCTATTCCTCAGTTCCTAGACCCACGGAGTCTTAGTAGGGGCATAATTTATTCTGTATTATAGAACACAGTATCCAACTTTACCTGTGCTTCACCTGTGTCTTCAACAGGCCACTGAATATTCTATCAGGCTGTATCCACATGGTGCAATATGTGATGTGTGGATTTCATGACCATGGGCCAGCTCCTCTACCTCATTTACTGTGAGGTATACCCCCTGTTTGGAGGTTATGTCATATAGCATTCCATGCTTATGGATCAGGTACTTCATAAGTTTCTGGATGATGATGCTGGTGGAACTTCTGTGGGAGGAAAAGACAAACCCAAACTTCGAGTAGAACATTTTCCAATGAGGAGAAACTGCTGGCTCTTTCTTAATGAAAGGAACCCAATGTCATTAATTTGCTATGAAGGGACCTGGTGGTGCCTTTGGGCAATCGTGTCCTAGCAGGATATAAGCATTGGTTTCTGTTGCTGGAAGGCTCTACATATAGAGAAAGCAGATGCTGGATTGGTCTTTATTAAGTCAAAATTTATACTGTTAGATCCATGTCTGGTCCCCGTATTTCTGCTTTTGTTGTTACTCCATTCATGTACCTATCATGCACAATGCTGAAAGCTGAGTAATGTTCACTAGCAGAGCCATTTTTTCTACTTGCTTGTTCAACGTCTCTTCCTTAGTGGACGTTTTTTGGTGGGCGTTGATATGTGAAGATGTTCACACTTTGTGTCCACTCTCATATGACTCCAAGCAGCTTTACTAAAGTGGCCCATCCCTGAATCTTTGTAGGGTTTGTCTCCTGCCCCCTGGAACACATGTTTCCTGCTAAGGTCTCTATAATGCCATCCATATCTTTATTTTATTGAAGTAATGGATCAGTGCGATATTCTGCTGGGTGTCCAGATGGTCCAGATCTTTTTGGACTATATTAAGATAGAGGGTGGGCGAGCTAACATAGCCCTAGTACAAAACTGTAAATGATGATGTTGTTCATTCCAAGGAATATGAACTGTTTTGATCTTATTCTCCATATACTTTTTTCATTTTCTTACCATCTGCTATGACAACTCAGGCATTTCACCTTTGCTTAGCAATGACACACTGCTTTTTCCAAGCTTTGGAGAGCCACACAGCAAAGTTTTGGAGAGCCACAAAGTACCTTGCCAGGGTACTAAGATTCATGCCTTGAGACAGTGACCCCAAGTCATGTATTCTTGCACTTACACTTTAGCTTCCAGTCCCTTCATCAAGCACTGTGATCATGCAGTTCATTCCTGAGTACTCCATTCTTGACAGTGAAGAAATGCAGGGCGATTCTTGAAGAGTCTTTCTGGTATGCTGTCTCTGTCCCTCACCAGGTTCTGTATGTTAATGGACTTAACTAAGGATTTAACCTTAGTTATTGGCCTGGCCTCCAGGAGACACTCTGGGAGACAGTTGCTGGTCAAAGGAGGGAGGGCAGCTATGTTACAGAAGAGGCCTTTGCTGTGTTGTTATGGTTTATATCTAGATATCTCCCCAAAGCCACGTGCAATTATAGGTAGGGCTTTTGGAAGGTGATTGAATCATGGGGGCTTTATACTCGGGAGTGAGTTCATAGGAAAATGTGCTATTAGGAAGTGGAGTCTAATCAGAAGAGGTGAGTCATTGCAGGTATGACCTGTCTCTCCTTTCTGGTCACCATGAGGTGAACAGCTATTCCTCTACCATACCCCTCTGCCATGCCAATTGGCCTTGGAGCCAGCTGTGGACTGAAGCCTGAGCCAGTCTCTTCTCCTTTTAGTAGCAAGTGTTGGGTCTTCTGTCCCAGTGACAGGGAACGTAACTAAGATAAGTGTCTTTCTGTATGGGTGTAGTATCCGCCTTGGTAAAGAGGTAAGTCAAGCCCTGTGTGTTGAGGCAAGTCACTGGAGTCATGCTCTCTGAGGGCATCTACTCCTGTCCTTGTCCCATATTTCAGAGTCTCAAGTTTTCCCCTCAGGACACTAGTTCTTCGTAATAGACCCTCTTGACTGAGTGTTTAAAATGACACTTTCAAATCTTGTATTTGTACCTCACAATGTTTTCTTTTCTTGTAGAAGTTAGGAACCAGTTTGTAAACTATCAAAATGCCACTGGCTCTTGCACTAGCATTTAATGATGAAACTTCATCCAGCTTCTCATTGTCACTCTGTAGGTAGTCATCTGACTCCACTGTCTGAAAATATGTTAACTGTAACTTTTAGACACCTGAACCATTACACTGGCACAAGCATTCCTTCTCATCAGTTGCTCTCCAGGTCACCAAAGGTGATTTCTCTAGCAATTCGGCAGCTACATGGTGCCTTGGACCACGCATGCCACACATACCAATTGAATTGTCCTCTTTGCCAGGTGGTGGTGAATGATCTACTCCTAAAACCCCCATCTTACAGCTCCCATCAGCAAAGAAGTACACAAATCCAAATGTCAATAGTGCTGAAATTGAAAAAACCAAGAGGAAAGGCCCTCACAATCTAGGTAATGTGACTGTGCCACTGTTGTCTGAGGGTAAGAGAGTTTTTGTAGTCTGTGAGAGTCATTAGATTCACTGGAAAGAAAATGATTGGCACAAACATTGTAATGAAAGAGCACCCTCCCTGTTTTTTATACTTTGACTTGATAGGAAAATGAGTTGTTCCACCAGGACCTGCTGAGGGCTGCCTCTTGTTTTGAAATATTTAAGTAGGCATAAATTTAATCTATTCATTCCAATATTTCAGTCAATGTCCCAGCTGCGTATCTGTTCCTGGGTAAAGAAAGGAAACAACACAACTCCTCTAATCTGTGTAGTGAGTCTAGGTGGCCCTGAACATTTTATTATTATTATTATTATTATTATTTTTTTTTTTTTTTTGCAGTACTGGGGATTGAACTCACAACCTCGTGCCTGCCAGGGCAAGTGCTTAAGCCACTGAACCAAACTCCCAGCCCTGGTTTTTTTGAGGCAGGGTTGCACTGTGTAGCTCAGGCCGGCCTTGCGCTCGCGTTGTAGCCCGGGCCGGCCTCAAACTCACAACGCTCCTTCTACCTCAGCCTCCCGAGTGCTGGGATTAAAGGTGTGCGCCACCACACCCAGCTATTATTATTATTTTAAAGAGGAAAAAACAATAATACAGAATTTCAAAACAAGATAATAGGAAATTAACAATGGTTGATATATTGTGTATTGATATTTTCAAAGTAGTTGCTCAGATTGCAACATATAGACATACATACTTGATCAAACAATATAAGCACAGTTTTTTTTTAATGAACTAAAAGAAATCAGTAGTATAACTATCTTAACTATCTTAGGTATTTTTTTTTCTTTTCCCTTCCTTCTTTTCTCTTTTTACCCATCCCATTTGTTCTTTCCTTTTGAGTAGTTTCTTTCCCTTTCACAGTATCTATTACAGGTTTGGGATATTATTTACTTTTTCAGTTTCTGACTTGGGAGACAATAGGATGTTTATACATATGAATCTGACTTATTTCAGTTATGAGCATGGTCTTTAGTTGTATCCATTTCCCTATAAAATCCTCAAGTTTATCCTTCTTTGTAGCTGAGTAGTACTCCATTGTGTAAAAATACCGCATTTTTTTTATCCATTCCTCAGTTGATGGGCATTTGGGTTGTTTCCAAGATTTAGCTATTACAAACTGTGCTGCTATAAACACGGGTGCCCCTGAACTTAAACAAACACTTGACAAACACTTTCACTGGGTAGTGGAGCCACTGGGGCAGGAAAAGAGTCCTCAGTTTGACTGAGAGCAGTACAGCAGTGGGCCCAAAGGCACAACGGTTTCATTCATTCATTCATTCATTCATTCACTTGTGTGACAGATAACTTTTGAAGAGCCCTACAATCTCATAGACTTTGTGTGAATAAAGCAACCTCAGCTGTCTTCTTAGATCCCCTATAAAATAGGAATTAAATATATGCCATCCCATCTCCTATGAGAATTTAAAGTGAGAAGCCAATGCAGTGACTTGTGAAAGTACTTTGTCAGCTGTCAAGCAATGAATTAGTGTTTCTCAGCCCTGTCTGTATACCAGGCTGTAAATTTTTTTTAAATGTCAGGTGCCTGGGTTCCCACCTCAGAGTAATTGTGTAAGTATTTCTCAGTAGACGATCCTATGGGTTGGCATTTTAAAAAATTGCCTAAGGGACAAAAATCAACTCAGAACAGATCAAAGACTTAAATATAAGGACCCAAACTGTGAAACCATTAGAAGAAAGCATCAAAAGCACATTTAAAGACATTGGTCTAGGCAAAGATTTTTTGGCTAGGACTCTAGACGTACAGGTCACAAGAGCAAAAGTAGATGAACAGGATTACATCAATTTAAGAAGTTTCTGCACAGCTAAGGAAATGAGAAATAGAATGAAGAGACCACCTGCTGAACAGAAGAAAATATTTGGAAATGATATATCTGACTAGGGGTTAATGTTCAGCGTATATATGACTTGACATCTCAACAGCAATAAATAATCTGATTAAAAACAGGCAAATGACATAAACAAACATTTCTCAAAAGAAGCTATAGAAATAGCTGGAAGTATTTGAAGAAATGCTTAACATCAGTAATTATCAGGGAAATGAAAGCAAAAATGACAATAGGATATCATCGTGCCTAATTATAATTCATATTATCAAAAAGACAAAAAGAAAATGCCAGCATAATGTGGAGAAAGGAAGGCTCTTGTTCACCGTTGGTAGCAATGTAAATTAGTTCAGCCATAATGGCAAACAGTATGATTCCTCAAAGAAATTTTAAAAAATAGAACGGCCACCTGATCCAGAAGTCCCATATGCAAAGGAAATGAAATCAGTATGTCAAAGACACATCCTCACTCTCATATTCATTGCAGCACTCTCCCAAAGAACCATGAAATAGAATCAACTGAGGTGGTAGATGGATGAATAGATACAGAAAACATGGTTTATATACACAACGGAATATTCTTAAGGCACAAAAAGAATGAAATTTTGTCATGGTGAGGACTGGGTGACATTAAGTTAAGTGAAATAAGTCAGGTACCGAAGACATTTCTCGCTGCAGCAGCACAGTTACACTACCAAAACAGAAAGATAGGTACTACATGTTTTCACTCCTATGTGGAGGCCAAAAAGCTTATCTCATAGAAAGAGAGTAGTGATGACCAGAGGCTGAGAAGCGTGGAGGGAAGAGGGATGAAGGACGGCTAATGGGTACAGCTATGTAGTTGGATAGGAGGAATAATTTCTAATGTTCTGTAACCTAGTGAGTCAACTATGGCTGACAACAATTCATTAATATCTAAAATACCTGGTAAAGAGGTTTGGAATGCTTCCATCTCAAAATAATAGTAACAACAACAATAACAACAAATGCTTGAAGTGCTGGTTAAACTACCTGTATCTGATTATACATTGTACACATATATTGAAATATTACACGGTCCCCTATGAGTATATACAGTCACTGTGTATCAGTTAAAAATATAGTTAAAAATAATTTTTAAAAAGCTCTCAAAGAGAAATTAAAGAGCAGTTATTCTATACAAACATTGTCATTTTGCACATTGCTGTTCTTCAGAAACAATCATACTCAAAACTTGCAATATCATGATCCCAAGATTGGCTCAAACTTGACATGAGAAATATTTCTGGCTCACTCTGCTTTTTGGGGTGTTGTTTTAATGCTATAAGCAGCCACAGAAACCTATCATTGCCCAGACCATAGTAGAGGATGATCCAGGGACCCTCATAGGCCAGGAGAATCCAGATCTCACTTCGAGTACACCCTAATAATGTCCATCTAATGGGAGAAGCATCATCTCCCAATGGCAGGATGTATGAGCCTTCCAGCCAACAGACATTTGGATTTTTGTTCTGTGACCCCCAATTTTCAGATTCAGAGAAATACTACAACACAGTAAAGAGACAACAAGCTCTGTTTTATGGAGACTACATTCTAGCAGCAGGAGGAAGACAAGAAAAATAAGTAAAATACATAAAATGCTAGACAGTGGTAAGTACTAGGGAGAAAAATCAATCGAGAAGAGGACAGAATACCTCGGCTTATGAAACAACGCTGAGAATGAGCTCTTTTGGTGCCCGGAGGGAGCACACTTTAGGCAACAGGAAGAACAAGTGCAAATGTCCTGAGGTGTAGGAGGCAGTGGGATTAGAGAGTTGTCTGTGGGCCTGATTACGGTAACTTGTAGGATACTGTGAAGAGTTCCATTTTTACCCTTGAGCGAGGACTGCGAGCTGAGGCGCGCTATGCCTTGACTGGTGTGTTTACAGGATTGTTCCGAATGCCACGTGGAGAATGAAGGGAAGGGGGCAAAAGTAGAGGGCGGAGGGCAGGAGGCCACTTCAAAAATCTGAGAAGAAAATCTGATGACTTGAACCCAGGGAGGAAGCAGCGGACATTGTAAAAAGTGACCAAGAGGGGCAGAGGCGTAGCAAAGCCCAGGTGAGAAACCAGCATCACAGCCGCCACGTCAACGGCAAGTTGACCAAAATATGAAAGAAAGCGCACGGTCAGTGTGTGAGGAGCCCCGAGGGCCCTCTGAGACCCAGGCCGCTGGAAACCTCCATGGCCGGCAAGATGGGCGTCCGCCACAATCCTCCCGCCTTCAGCACAGCTCGAATGTGGCACGCTTCAGGTGGAATCGCAAATAAAAGTGCCCTTTTGAGGGAAGAGGGACTTGTACTATTATGGAAGCCTTGTGAGAACGGGAATCGGGTACTGCCCCCTGCTGAACATCTCTATCAAGCGGACTGAAATGTATCGCTGCAGAACCCTGCTTGGGCATCGCCATGCACCGAATCTTTGACATTTGAGAATTGATTAGGCTGAGCGCATGCAGTGGACAGAACTGAAAAAAGCTCTGCGCTTCCGAGTGCCGCTGATTCCCTGTGAACTTTGCTAATTGCAAAACAGAGACGCTGTCGCCTGAGGAAGACTACAACCACCAGATGGCAGTATTTCCCCGCAAATACCTGACCGTACTGAACCTGCAAGTTTGGACCTCCCTACTGTAATTAAGAGGATCTTTCCAAAGCCTGGTGTATAGAACCTCCAAAGGCAAGGGGTGAATGTAGCTCTGTTTGTTTTCAGGCCATTCTTTAGGCTCCCCTGTCTTGGGGTGATGTGATGGAATCTGTTCTTCCCAACCAAGCTCTCCACAGTGCTTTTTAAATTTATTTATTCTTTTTTGTGGCACCGGGGATCAAACTCACAACCTCACACCTGCTAGACAGGTGCTTAAGCCACTGAACCAAACTCCCGGTCCTAGTTTTTTGAGGCAGGGTCGCACTATGTAGCTCAGACTGGCCTTGCACTCACGTTGTAGCCCAAGCCGGCCTCGAACTCACAACGCTCCTCCTACCTCAGCCTCCCGAGTGCTGGGATTAAAGGTGTGCACCACCACGCCTGGCTCTCCACAGTGCTTAATACGGAGCTCTCAGCTTCCTAGCAGTCCCGAGAGGCCTCTGAATGTCTCAGCATTGTCAATTAGATGAAATAGGATACACAGGATTACAACATAAAATCCAGTCATACCAAAATGTGGTTATCAGAATATTCAACAAAATGTGAGATGCAGTATTGGCATCTTCTCTAATAAAGTAATAAAATACAGGGCAGGCCCTCTCATCCATTGTAATTTTGAAATTGCTGTGGGGAAAAATGGTATTTCAAGATATCTGCGACCATAACGTGATGTTGTGGCCTATAATCATATTTGAAAACGGCTTCGTTTTAGTTAGATGGTAGTGAAAATAATGGTATATGCTCCTTCTGTCCTCCCAGCCTTCCTTCCCTCCCAGTCTGGTTCATGAATTTCTTCTTGAATTCTATCTGTGGGCCTCTTCAATATTGAAAGACCTTAGCTTAATAATCCTTGATTCAATGCCTTTTTAATGAGTCTATTAAATTAAATTAATTAAATTAAATTAAATTAAACGTGGCCTGAGGATGATTGTACAGGAGTCCTTACAAGATTAACTGCAGGTTAACTTTGTAATGTGAACTACCTGAAAGTGAGGGAGGAGTACACTTTCCTGCCAAATAACTGGATCTCAGCTAATCAGAGCCGCGAAGCTTCAGCTACTGCAGGAGACCAACTGCTCAAACCGTATTCAAGGAAGGCAAAGGCTGAGCTGTAGCCAATCAAGCTGTCAGGGATGCCCTCCTCCCATTCTCTGTACTTCATTTCTATTTTCTGTTCATAAATGCTGTCTGACCATGTGGCAGACGGAAGTGTTTCAAACCTGTGCTGCTTCCAAGGGTTGCTGGAGCCTGGAATTATGTGTAAAATCCAGTTAAGATCTTTCAACCAAATCTGTCGTAATTTTGTTTTGAAGAAGTCTATCACACATTTTTGCCAACTGAAGGAAGCGAAGACACCATCAAGCTGGTCACCTTATGTGGAAGAGGGGATGAGTCAGTTACAGAGACCAGGCCACTCCTCCCCTCTGCCAGCCCCTCTTTGGGTCCACCCCTCCTCAAGAAGCACAATTTCTTGCCCTAGCCCATTTTCATTCTCCTCAGTGCCCAAGCGCTAAACTTTTTTTTTTTTAACCACCTTCTCTTCCTTGAAGCAAAAACTACTTTCTAGAACGTCTCTGCACCTGCCTTTACTATATCATTCAGTCAATCAGTAACGTTCAGGAATACCACTCAGTCATTGGTCTTTTCTTCTGTTTCTGTTTTTTTTTTTTTTTTTTTCTCTCTGAAGGTAAAGGAAGAAGAGAGAGGATGTGGGTGGGAATGTTGAAAGCCAGCCAGTTCCACTGGAGTAACAAAAGACATGGTAACTTCTGAATTTCTACATTAGTCTACCCGAAATATTCCCTTTCCTTCTTCGCTGCCCTTCCCTCATTTACTTTCTATCTCCACACTCCTTTCTTTCCTTCATAGCTCTTACCTTTATCTGAAAGTATTTATCTGTGTACTTACCTTATTAATGGCTTTTCCGCACCAACATGCCAACTTCACAGGGTGGAGGGCTGCCCCTGTTACTTTAGTTACCGTTGTGTCTAGCACGGGGTTGGGGGTGTAGCAGATATTCAATAAATACTTGTTAGAGGAGTGGACCAGAGTGGATTAGGAGCGCTGATAATTTCTGAATTTTAAATTTTCAGTCTTTTTTTTTTCTGCTATTTCCTTTCATGAACTCTAGAAGCACAAAAACAACGTGGGGTGAGTTGCATGGGGTGTCCTTAATGGAGTATAATGTTATTCTGTGAAGAAGATAACTTCCTAAGAAGAGAATGAACTTTGGTAATTATGAATAATACAAAGTGCGTGAATATCTTAATTTTATGAAAATATGTTTTCCTTTTTATATAAACTAGAGAACATTTCATGAAAACATGTTTTGTCTGTGTTTTCGAGATATTAAACTGTCTCTCAACAAAATCCTTCTGAGTTATGAGTGAATTTCTATTAAATATGTAATAGGATATAGTGAAATTCACTAGAAAACAGGACAAGTGATATATAAATATGAATACAGAAGGGGAAGAGAGACAGATATGTTAACTTTCTGTAGCACAAATAAAAGTTGGTACTTTTAGTACTAAGAACTTATTTTTGTCATTGTTTTATTTTTTCATAGTATACAAGATGAATAAGGATTAATTAGAATGGGAGGGTTGATTTGAGCAACTTTAGCCTACATCGTGTGAAATGATCAAAATATATGGTGAATATTTAAATTTTAAATTTTAATTATTTTATTTTACCTTCACGGCTCATGGCCCAAACAAATCAATGTCTAGCTGACTGAGAGAACATGCAAATGAGACCACTGGTATGGGGGATTTTGTAACCCTCTTGGTAACAGAAGATTCTAAGCCAGTATCAGTAGAGGGAGCTAGCAAGCTGGCACTGCAAAAAATGTCAGCACGGTCCTGTAACTATGTTTTCTTGTTTTTGGAGCTTACCAGAGTGGCCCGGCTTATCAAGCCTCCGTGTGAGTCCTCTAAAAGTTATTTTGAAACTGAAGGATTAATTAGAATGGGAGGGTTGATTTGAGCAACTTTAGCCTACATCGTGTGAAATGATCAAAATATATGGTGAATATTTAAATTTTAAAAAATTATTACAGCATAAGAAACACTTCATTGAGCTCTCTAAAATACTCCCCTCACTTTGAACACATCTATCCCAGAAGTCTTGTCACTTTCTGAAGCAGTTCTGGAAGGCTTCTTCTGTGACTTTACAAGGTGTGATTAAAAAAAAAAAAATACAGTAAATGCTGCTGCTGTGTGCCATCCAATGGAAAGGCAGGCTCATTAAACCACTGCACCGTGTGCTCATCCATCTATTCACTGGAGCTGGCACCATGAGGCTTCTATCTGTTTCTCAAAATAAAAATAACCATGAAAGGTAAACATTCTGAATTGATTCAGGGTATTGCAGCAGCCATGATAGCACAGCTAAACTGCAAACTAAAGACACTCACGAGAGGACTTTCCAGAACTCCTTCAGAAAGTGACAAGAACAATGGATTATCTTCAAATCAATGGAGGATATTCTAAAGGGGAATTAATGGCAGTGCATCTCTTACTGTAATATATTTTTAAAATTAAAGACATTCACATTTTTTGATTACACCTCATATATTGCTCAGATCTTGAAACTGATAGTCTGAACAGCAGGTGCAGTTTCCAAAGTGGAAGGGAAAAAACTGGAATTAGATTCAACCTTCTGATTCGAAGAAGGTTCTGTCACAGATTTCAAAGGGGAAGATACGTCATCAGCTGGAGAGTGAGTCTCATGCCCCGGTGTGTTCAAGAAGAGATAAGCTCTAGAACCATTGTTTAAACAGATTTTGGGAAGAAACTCCAGTACTGGATAAAAGGTAGAAGTCAAAATTTACCATATTCTTCACTAAGGATTGGTAACAGCCTATTACAAAATGTTTAATAAAACCTTAGAAAGATTAGGCAACATGCTTTATAAATCTAAACTCATGCAATTTAAAAGAACACTGTTTATTGGATATCATTTGCTTATTTCGTTAAAGATGATAGGACATTTTTAAAAATTGAAGGTAAATAATCCAAGGGTTATTGCATAGTGATCTTATAATTCATCCTAATTCTGAGAGGCTATAGTTGTAGAAACTAATTATTCAGCACCATTAAGGAATGCGATCTTCATCTATATGATTTACCTTAGTTATCCTCAAATGGTGTTAACATATTTGAAGCCCTCCTGTGCCTCACCCACCAATTATAGCTCATCGTCTTCTGGTTTTTCTTCACATACTTTCTATGTAAGTACATACCGTAAATAGTACAGTTTAACTTGTGAATGTTTTTGAACTTTTAAAAAAATAGAACTGTAGAAAATACGTCTTTTTGGGTCTGAACTCTATTGCTCAACCTTTGAGAAAAAAAGACATTGGTTCAGATTGTTCTGTATAGTTCTGTTTTGAAGGTGAATATAGTGAGAATAT
Organism: Dasyprocta punctata; assembly: GCA_004363535.1. Classification (NCBI taxonomy): domain Eukaryota; kingdom Metazoa; phylum Chordata; class Mammalia; order Rodentia; family Dasyproctidae; genus Dasyprocta; species Dasyprocta punctata. The sequence continues at coordinate 9,970 of RJWM01026976.1, read as the reverse complement.
ACAGTTTATTTATTTTACTTCAGTGGGCATCTTCTCTAATTTTTTTTTTATTCTGAATAGTGCTGGCTTAAATGTTTTTTTTATCATGTCCTTTCATGTAGAGAAGAAGTGATATAATTTGAATATTTTATACAAAATATTACTTTTGCTAAAAGAAAATATCTTTTCCACATGCAACCAATGACCTAGTCGTTGTTGCCCAGGTGAGGACCCATGATGAAAATGCTTTCCACCTATTAATAGAACCAGGACACATCATGTATGTTGAAGTATGAAGGAGTCATTTAGCAATTTGTCAATTTTCCCCCTGACTCAGATACATCTGTCCAAATTGGGTGTCTTGATTTTTTAGTGTCCATTTTCCAAAATTTATCAATTTTACTTCAATGATCATTTTTCTTCATCTTTCATTATTACAAACATGTTGTCCTGTATATCCTTCTACCTGTCTCCTGATGCACTTATGCTGACATTTTCTAGAGTATGTAACTAGGAAGTAATATTACTAGATCCAGGGGGACACATTATTAAGGCTTTCCTAGATGAAGACAAATTATTTTCTAATTGACGTATATGGATTTTGCATTTCATTGCTCCATATTCTGAATAACATTTGATGTCATCAGAGTTTCTAAATTTAGTCAATCTAGAAAATTGGCATTGACATCTCATTCAAGGTTTGATTTATTATTTCTCATTTCCTTCTATGTTAATGATAGTGACCACATTTTTATTTGCATTTCCTCTTTTGTTAAGTATCTAAATCTTTTATACATGCTTTTGCTCATGTTTCCTAATGAATTTTAATCTTATTTATATAAAGGGACTGTTCATGTATCCTCAATAAAAGTTACATGTGCTGCAGATATCTTTTTTTACTCTATGGTTTGCATTTTTATTCTTTAATCATGTTCTTTAATGAACAAAAGCTTTAATTTTAGCATAGTCTTATTTATCAATCTGCTCCTTTATTAGTACTCCCTGTATTTAATATTTTCTATTTAATATTTTCTGACCCAAGCTCACAAAAATATTTTATATATGAAGATGTTCTATGGAATCCTCAAAGGATTTACTGTTTTATTTTTCATATTTAAATCTATAATCTTCTAGAATTAATTTTTGTCCTTGATTCAAAATTATGTGCAACACATTTATCTTTCATGGTCATTTTGACACTGGGGAAGAGCCAGAAGTCTCATGGTGCCAGATCCAATGAGTAAGATTGAATAAGGACAACCATAATGCTTTTATTTGACAGAAATTGGAACAAACACTTCATGTCAATTCAGGATATCACGGCAACCACAACAGCATAACTAAAGACACCCATGAACTAGGACTTTCAGAGCTGTTTAGAAATGATCGGATGGTGTGTTTGAAATGACAGAGTATTTTGAGGAAGACTAATGGTGATGTGTCTTTTATTATAAATTTTTTAAAATTTCAGCATTCATCACATAGGTTGATTATACCTCACAATTAAGTTTCCTACTTGGTCAAGCGAATCCTCCCATCTTGTTCTTCAGGATTGTTCTGGCCATTCATTTCCCTTTGCTTTTGTACAGAACTTTCAGTCATGAAAGCATATTAGTTTCCTTTTTTCTCTCCTCTGTCTTCCCACTAACTGCTTGTAGGAAGTCTTTTCATACAAATCTATTTTATAACTGCAGACTTGCTTATGCAATTCCTGTTACTTTTTTTTTTTCAGGCTCAGAAGATTTGAATTTTAAAAAATGACTCTTTTGATTTTTTCAGTAAAAAATAAATTTTCTACATATTTAATAGGATGGAAAAGAGAATAGAGAATGACTATCCTTAATGTCTTCGCCTCATTTACAAGTGAACTCAGTGAATCACTCAAACTAACTTCACATTTCCTGTGAATTTAAGTAAGAAGATATAAAGCAGCGGCATGCCAGAGTGCCAACATGGTGATGCCTTCATCTTTAGCACACCTATGTCAGCTCCTTCATTCATCCCAGTCATGCTGTTCTCCTTCCCTCCTCCTAACGCCTCCTTCAATATTTTGTGACTTTGGCCTTTTTGTGCTACATAGTCAGGGCTCCCACTCCTTCTCTTCTAAGTTTTCTACCAAGCCCCTATTTCAGATGTTACAGTCAAATCTATATCACGAATTAAGCCCACAACAACCCCAATAAGTGTAAACAATTACCCATAATATCCGATTTTTATAAACTGTACATAATATGCTAATTTTATGCAAGAATGTTGATGTAAATTAGCATTAGGAAAAGTGGAGTAAGTTTTGCAGAGGAGTCTGCTGTGACACTCTTTAAGTCAACCTGTAAGAATACTATGCTTCCACATAGGACTGAATATCCTCAAGGAAATATGGAGAGGAATTTGGAGATTAAGCATTTCACTCTGTCAATGTCTCAAAAGAAAAGAGTGAAATCTCCTAAGCAGAGAGAAAGAAAGGAAAAAAAAAAAAACCCTACTGGGCCAAGTGGTAAAGCTTTAAATATAATTCATATTAATGAACCCTATCCCATAAACATTTCTAGCAATGAGGAAGTAAGAGTGGAGAGGAACTACAAAGGATTAATGATAATTGATGGTGTCCTGGCGACTTGTGAAGGCCAGTAACAATGAATTTCACAGCTGCTACTTTTGGACTAGAAATAGAGCCCTTTCTAAATTCCTCAGACCTATATTGTGAGTTCTAGTAATGAACTTATTCTTCCTAGGTCTCTTTATCAGCTGGAATCTTTTCCTTTTTGCCCCTTTCTAATAAGGATCAAAGCAAAGCAACAAAATGTAATGGAAGGAAGCCTAAGTATCAGCTTGTGATGACAGCAGGACTCCACCTGGCACTGTTGCTGTAGTACCACTCAGACCCACTTTTGCGGGCTTCTTTGCTCTCCAGCTTCTGTTTGGTAACCCATGTGTTTGGTCATTGAAGTTTGACTGCTCCCCCACCCCCTTTTAACCAGTTTCTTCACATAAATTTGGAGGGCAATAGAGTGACTGGAGGAGACTGAGCTACATTTGGAAAAGAGGAAAAATATATTTTACATATGCTCTTTCTATTTCTACTGTTTGCCTGCCTGTTTCCCTCCCTCCTTCCCTTCTCTTGCCCTACCCTCCCTTTCCTTCCCTTTCCTTTTATTTTTCCTTCCTTCCTTCCTTCCTTCCAGTACTGGGGATTGCACTCAGGGCCTTACATTGGACTACATTCCAAGGCCTTTTCTTATTTTATTACATTTTTTAGTTTTTTGAGACAAGGTCTCACTATGTAGTCCCAGCTGGTCTTGCTTGAACTCACCATGTAGCCTAGGCTGGATTCGAACACATAGTGATTCTCCTGCCTCTGCCTCCTGAGTGCTGGGCTTACAGGAGTGCACCACAATGCCCAGCATTCGTTTTTTACTTTGAGACAGGGTCTCACTAATTCACTACATTGCCTAGGTTGGGTGCTATGGTTTATAGGTTGTGTCAACTTGAGAAATCTAGAAGCTAAACTGACTCAGCAGCTCTACAAGCTGGGGTGTAGAGGACAAGCCCTTTGGTTCTAGGATATTGTTCATTGTGTCAATTTGAGAAGGTCAGAAGTTTAAGTGATTCAGCAGGAGGCCAGGGTCCCTAGTTTGTAACATCCTCAGTCTATGCAAGAGGTCGGGAAGCAGATGGTGTGAGTGCTACACCCACCCCAGGGGAGCAGCCTGCATACAATAAAAGGCAAATGAGAAGGGACCGATTGCTGGTTCTTCAGAGGAGTGCCAGTCTTTGCCTTCAGCTTGGACGTCGTCTCCTGGCTTCTGGTACACACTGTTGGGTTTCTGCCTGGGACTCTTCACCTTCATCATAGACTCTTCAGTCTTTTGTCATAGATTTTTTAGTGTTCCATCATAGTCTCATCGGCCTCCTGATATGGACTTGCGTGGGGGCACTGCAGTAAGCTCCAGTCCTTGGGCTGGACTCTTCAGCCTCCAGTATGCAGACACCCTCTGCACACTCCCTCATCCGACTTTGTGGCTGACCATTGTAAGCCAATCTTATCATTTCTTATACATTTGTATATCTTGTGTTATATCTGTTTTTCTAGTAAACCCTGACTGATACTGAGCTTGAACTTGCAATCCTCCTGCCTCAGCCTCCCGGGGTGCTGAAATTACAGGCATGCATCACCATACCCATCTCCATTTTTACTGTGAAAGCCCACATTTTCTCACATTCATATATCATTTGGAAAAGACTTCTCATGCATCATCAACCACCTGCTCCAGAGTTACCACAATAACTGAATTCAAAAATTTCAACCAGAAAAATCAACTGCTCGATGATTAAATTTCATATTATTTCAGGAAATAGACATCAAATTCACCTAAATACCTGCCCCTAAAAACCAGAGCAACTTACAGAAAGGGTGCTAGTGAATGGAGCTAAATTTTTAAAATCCATTAGCTTTGAATTGCTTTTGACTGCTGGTAACCAGAGACCTGGTTTGAATGGATTGTGCAGATGAGGAATATACTTGTTAATGTAAAAAATCCCAGAGCCAAGCAGCATAAGGCTTATATGATAACCACAACCATCAGGCTATAGACAACTTCCTTGTTTCTATCTCATTATCAGAAGGTAACTGCCTTTCTTGTTTAGCAAAGCCTGAGCCAAGTGACCAAAATTCTACGAATCCCAGAAGGGGAGGATGAAGACCCTGCCTTGGTGGACAAGAAAAATGGTGAGGGACAGTTCCCCTGAAAGAGCAGAAGTTGGAACCCAATGGATGCCACTCATTTTTGCACACATCTTTTTAGATTTACGGACTACTGATACATCAAAAGTATCTTGATAATATTTTAAAAGTACTCCCTGAAGACGTTGTAAGAGCCATCTATGAGAGTATCTGTCTTCCCAAGTTTCCTTGGTAATTCTTGGCTTGATCTCTCTTTATACCCATGCCCTCTCTTCTGCTTTCTATCGAGTCTTAGTTTCAAGTATCATAGAAACATTTGACCACCAATAAAGCCCATAACTCTCCAATCACACTTGTATTTAAAAATTAATTATCAAAGACATCCAAAGTGAGTCATTGTAATTGGTTTTCTAAAATTTGGGATAAAATGTATTATTCAACTGATGCATTTTATATTTATTAGTAGTTATTTTTTCATGTTTATTGGTCTTTTGCATTTCTGCTAGGAATATCTGCTTACATAACTTGGCCAATTTTTTTTTTTTTTTTTTGCAGCACCAGGGATTGAACTCACAACCTCGCACCTGCCAGAGCAGGCGCTTAAGGCACTCAGCCAAACTCCCGGCCCTGGTTTTTTTGAGGCAGGGTCGCACTATGTAGCTCAGGCCGGCCTTGCTCTCGCGTTGTAGCCCAAGCTGGCCTTGAACTCACAACGCTCCGCCTACCTCAGCCTCCCGAGTGCTGGGATTAAAGGCGTGCGCCACCACGCCCGGCTAACTTGGCCAATTTAAAAACTGGTGTGTTTGGGTTTGTTCTCTGTGTGTTGGAGGTGAAGCCCTGGAGCCTTGAGTATCCACAGAAGCATTGTTGACCTCTGTGGTTTGCTACTATCGCACCAGCAACTCTCCTGCTCAAAGTCATTCCTTTAAAGTCTTATGGAGCAATGGAGAGAGCTGCCTCCCTAAGTTATCAGCAATCACTCTGGAACTGGAAGAGGTGTGGATACTGCAACAGCTCAGTCCTGGGCCTCCTTTCATTCAGTACCCTACCCATGCAAGGCTCAGACCCCTATCATCCTGTGGACACTGGCAGAGAAGGTCTGCAAAATTGTAGGGATTTTTTTTTTTTTTTTTTTTTTTTTTTACCAGCAAAGTGTCAGTAGTTAGTTGCCCCAAATAACTTAACACAGAGTTATATGGCAACTTTAGTAAGATTTCCCCCAACATTTTTTTTTTCACCATTCGGTCAGGTCAGCCTCCCTTCTCAGGTGCAGCCACCTACCTATCCTAGCACAAAACAAGAAAATTTTGCCCCTTCAGCGATACCTCATAATTTTTTATCACTAGTTTCTAGATGCCACACTTCTTGGGTCTAGGGTTTCTCCAAGGTTAATTTTGGAAGAAGGAGCCAGCAATCTGGGTAGCTGATCATTGTACCAGATTATTAAGGCTGCTATTTCAAATTGCCAGAAACTGGGTGGCATGAAAGACAAACAAATAAACAAACTGTTCTCTCACCATTCTGGAGCTTAGAAGCCCAAAAATCAAAGTGGGCCTGGCAAAGTTGGGCCTTTTTGAGAGAGAATCTGTTCCATGACTTTCCTTAATGTTTGGTCTTTCCTGACAACCTTGGTGCTGACTGGTATGCAGATGTATTGCTCCAATCTCTGCTTCTGTCTTCACATTGTCTTTCTTTCCCTCTGGGTCAGTGCCTTTTCTTCTTACAAAGACATTTGTATCTAGATTTACAGCCCACTTGGATAATCCAAGATGGTCTCATTTGGAGATCCTTAGCTTAATTATATCTGCAAAGATTCATTTTCTAAATACATAAATTCACTTTTGGAGTTCCCAGTCAGACATATCTTTGTTGTTGTTGTTGTTTTTTGGTTGTTTTTTTTTTTTTTTTTTTTTTTTTTTTTTTTTTTTTTTTTTTTTTTTTTTGTACCAGGTATTGAACTCACAACGTCACACCAGGCAGGTGCTTACATCACTGAGCTAAATCCCCAGCTCTATTTTTTGAGACAGGATCTCACTATGCAGTTCAGGCTGGCCTTGCACACACTTTGTAGCTCATGCTGGTCTTGAACTCACAACAATCCTCCTGCCTCAGCCTCCCAAGTGCTGGGATTAAAGGCATGTGCCATCACGCCCAGCTCAGGCAGACATATCTTTAGCAGGGGTATCATTCAACCCATGATAGTCATCCTGGCAGGAGTGCTAAACTACAAGGACAGTTGGTTCACCTGCTTTGATCCATTTATCCCAGCAAGCATTTATGCTACCCTGATACTATCTTTGCCCTCTAAAAACAGGCATTCTTGGGCTCAGGGCCCAAATTCCCCTGGTATCCACTGAAATATTCTTCTTCCTCTCTCAAAACTCTAGGATGTCATAAGAATTCTTGTTAAGGAGACATTTCTCAGTCTGTCTTGCAAGAAAGCCATAGTTTTGTCCCAGTCCCTTTGACCTTCTTTCTTCTCTGTCAACCTTAATAGAGACTTAATAGACATGCTCAGCCAGGTCAGGGTATATAAAAATCTATAAGCCATTAACCATAGCTATATTAAACTAATAAGAATCAATTCCCATACTTGCCTTCAAAGCATGCTGGGCTTCAGAAGTGACCTGAAAAGTGAAAGTCTACAGCTAGGCTTGTGATCAGAGGGTGCTGGCCAGAAGCAGTTAGCTCCCCAGAGCTTCCAAATTGTCTGACCCTCAGGAGAAGGCTAGCCTTAGCCTTCGGAGGATGATTCATTCGGAGTGAGGCCATTCTGTACTCCCAGAATGAAAGCCCAGGAAGGATTTAACAGGGAATTAGTAATGGCCAAGCTCCTGAAGTAATTGGGCTTTGAAAACCCCGAGTTTTTGCTTTTCTAAATGACTCCAGGTTGCAATATGCCTATTGATCTTTCCAAGCTTTCGCAGCCTGTAAATGATGAGCCTTTTAGCGCGCTCCATGACTGAAGGGCACACAACTGTGCAAACAGCTCATTTCATTTTTGTCGATTTATACAAAAGATGCTGTGGCCCAAGCACTCTAGGCACCCATCTCAATACATAAATATGCCAATTAAGCTAAATGGAGACCCTGCAGGTTAAAAGCGCCTCATAAAAGAAGGAGGCTTTTTCCAAAGCCAGAAAGTTTATCCACAGAGGAAATGCCAAATCAACAAAAGTGGGTTTGCGCCAAACCACAAAGGTCAAAATATCAAGGCTTCTGGGGAAAGGAAGAAAAAAACATTTCCTCCTAAAGTAACCTGTGAAAATACCCTTAAGCTGTAAATTCAGGTTGCCGAGCATCTGTTCTTGGTAAATATTTCGTTTTTTGTGTTTTTCTGGACAGGAATTGGGGGGAGGGATTAAGGAAAAGGAGGAAATCAGTCCTAAAGCTGCATTAACACCAAAACTATTTCCAGTACCTATCAAATGTCACAATGGTGGGAGTGCGCAGAACAAAGTCAGACATGCTACAACCTTGCTGTCCAGCACAGTTTATCACACGCAGCAGCCTAAGCATCAGAATGGAGACTGTCGCCTCACCCCACCCCCAGTGAGTTAGCAAAATATCAGGTGATTCTCATGCACAGTACAATGTAAGCAGAGCTGGTCTATAATAGATGACCAGATGAGTACTCACGACCCCATCCCTGCAGAGCATCAGATATTTCTGTCTAACCAATAGTACTGAGGGTGTTTAAGTTTGGCTCTAGGGAATGGGCAGGTGGAAACAGATAAACTGGTTTTCATCAAACCTTCAATCAATGTGAGGATAAAAATCTTAGAAGATGCTCCAAAGTGGATTGAAAACTCAGACTTACATTGTACGTCTCCAGATCTTTGATAATCAGCTTCCACCAAAAATTGGTCTTCCTGCGTCTTCTCTAATACACACTTTATTTTAGATCTCATACAACTGGGGGCACATAGAGAAGGTTTGGCAGTGTGGAGAGCCACAGATGGTACCAAGTGAGAGGAATTTTATTGTTTATTCTTGGCCTTCAGATATGCTTTGTGACCCCTGAAAATACTACATATTTCTCCTATTTTTTCCTCAGTACTATAGATGCTATAGACTCAGCAAAGTCAAAATTATCAAAATTATTTAGCCACAATCACCTTCACTCATTCAGTTGCTCCCATAGCCAGTGATTTTGTGAGCATTTATTTATCATCTGCTTGACATCAACCCCCTACCTTCAGATTACTTCCCTTCTCTGGTTTCTCTTCCTGCCAAACTTTACACGTAGTCATCAATAAAGATTTATGTTTTCTTAAGACCTTGTTCTTTATGTCCTTGTCATTTGTTTCTATTGACAACTCCCTACAGAAGAAAAACCTTCAAAATCCCTTGTATCTCTTGGCCAAACACAACACAGAATTCCTTGACCATTCACTAGAAAATAGAAACTAATAATAACATTATTTTATGGCTTCCCCAGTCCTCCATTTTATTTGCTTTCTTGCTTCTATAATTTTTCTTTCCCTTTGCTGTTTCTATTGCCTCTAATTGATCATGGTCTCCATGTGCAAAGAGCAAGCAGAGATTTTTCAGTTTGCACCCACAGACTTAGAGTTAGTACTTCTGAGTAGGTATGGTGTGGAGGCAGGTATTACCTTGGGCGAATTTAATTTATGTTCTCAGTTAACTTCGCAGTGTATTATCAAGCACTATTTCTGATTCCCATTTTAAAGACAAGACACTCAAGCCTGAAGAAATGAAATAAGTTACAAAGCTAGTTAGGAGGGGACCAACTATACTCAAAATATAACTGGTAGAGACTGTTGGAGCTGAAAGCCCTGGTCAAACATTTATGACCACAAAAGTCCTATATGGACAGAGTGCTTGGTAGCCAGGGCTGGATGGAGACTGCATCACAGATGGAATGTATTAGAAGAGTCACAGTCAGAACCACTAAGCTGATAGAGCAAGAAAGTTTCTGCTTTACAGAAGCTGGCTTAGACAAGGAAGAGCAGAAGCATGGGGCTAGAAACAGTCTTACTTGTTTTACCAATAAGATTCTGACCCCAATTTAACAATTTTCAAGCAAGTATTATCACCATTTCCCACTGGAATCTTATGCAATCTGGTGAACACTATTGTAGGTTTTTTCTATGCCTGCTGCTATCTAGAGGTAAAGGGGGTAGAATTACACTGATTTAACTATCCAGTCTTTGATATCAGAGAGGTTTTGTTTTGCAAGCCAGCTCTACCACCCACTGGCTGTGTGGCCTTCTTTGTACAAGTATCATATCTCTGTGAACCTCACTTTCCTCATTTGTAAATGGAGATGACAATGGTGCCTCATTT
>RJWM01026975.1:0-27283 GCA_004363535.1 Dasyprocta punctata | reverse complement strand
TTCTAACTTCTCTTATTAATATCAATGAGTACAAATCTTGAACTTTTTTTTGAGGCAGGGTCTTACTATTGTAGTCCAAGCTGGGCTCAAACTTGGCATCCTTCAGCCTCAGCCTCCAGACTACTGAGATTACAGTATGCAGCACCATGCCCAGCAATCTTCAACATTCTTGCTTGTGTGAACAACACTTACCTCTTTTCTTTTGCTTGCAACCATCTTCTTATCTGATCTTTGGACTCTTCCAGTTCCAAAATAATCTAGCACTGATGTGGGTGTGAGTTTTATTGGTGATAAAGGCTTATTCTTATTCTTAGTGCTTTCTTCACTCTTCTTCATATTGGAAGTTCCAAGGTAAGTATTTGTAGATCCTCCATTCTCTTTTGCTTTAGAGGCTGTCTTCTTACACATAAAGTCATCATCTTCATCTTAAATGGAATATAACCAGATAAGTTTTTGGATCAACATCAACTCTAATTATATAAAGCAACCAATTCTACCAGCTTCAGAAAAAAAATATGTATGAGTTTTGGGACATTAAGTTTCTTTCTTATCTCCTGAATTCAATAGTCAATCCTATATTTACCATTGCCAGGTCTATAACATACTACCTTCCCCAATTACCAACCAGAGTACACAAATACTTACTAAGCACCAATTCTGTATTAAACACTGAGGGTACACCTGTGAGAAAAAAAAAGACAAAACTCTGTCCTCCTGGAACTTTAAGTCTACAAGAGGAAACATACACAAACAAACACAATGTCAATGAAGAGAAGGTAAAACATGGAGAAAATTCAAGAGGGCATTGCCAAGCAGGAGAGAGCTTTGCTAGCTCACGGGAGGCCCTAAGGGAAGTGGAAGACAGAAACAGGTTGGAAGGCAGCTGCCAGCCTTAAAGTGAGTTGCCAGGAGGTCACCGTGACTGCAGCCCAGGGAAGTCTACTTTGCCACAGTTCAGATGAAAGAGGCAGGAGTCAAGTTCTGTAGGACTTTCTAGGTCACAGAAAGGCTTTCAGGTTTTCTACAGAAAGAGAACCCACCGGAAAAGTCCAAGCAGAACAAGGCCCCGAGTCCTGCCCTTGAGAGGACACTGCAGAGGGTGAGAGCAGGGAGCCCACTGAAGAGGCTGCTGTGGAGATGCCAGTGTCGAGACAACCCCCCCACCATGCATGGACTCACTATGTCTCCAAACCTTGACTAATAAAAATAATTTTTAAAAAAGAAGCCATTGCACTTCCAGATCAGGTGCTTACGAGGGAAGGTTTTACAGAGGTGGTTAACAGATTGTCAGAATTTAGTTCACACTGAAGGTGGATTATCTACTGTCACCTCGCCATTTATTTATAACTTTAGACTGTTGTATTTTATATTTTTGAAAGATTCCATAAACATTGGATTTTAAGTCTTTCTACACATTTGGGGCACGGCTTTCATAATTAGAAACCCTAAAAATGTATCTCGAAGGGGCCTCAGTAAATTTTTCTTGATCAGTGGTTTACAACTATGGTGGATTGATAACTAGTGGTCAACTTGTAATACCAGCTGAATTGAATCAGTGTGGTACTGAGCGTGGATGGTCCACCTGAGGACTGCTGCCAAGATAAAAAGAACCGGAGGGGAAGAGGAGGAGCTGTTGGTTCTCTTGGTTGTTGTTGGTTCTCCCGCTGACATTGGTTCTCCTGCTGCCGTGGGTTCTCCTGGAGGAGTTTGTCGAGCTTCTTTCCTGATATGAGCTTGGTTGTTCTCCTCACTGGAGGAGCTCAGGACCTTGTTGTCCCTGAGAATGGCTGTGGTTCACTTTGGGGGAGCTCTGGTCCTTACTCTGAGCATCACTTCCTGGCTCCAGAGGGGAAGACGGTGTATTATTCAATCTCCTGGAGAAGCTAGTCATGCTGGCTTCCTGATAATGAGCTAGAGTGTTCTCATGGTCAGAGGAGCTTGGGAACTCATCACTGAGGATGGTACTTTTCAGGGGAGCCCTGGTCCTTAGTTTGAGCCTTGCTTTCTGGCTCCAGTGGAGATCCCTCAGCCTACTGGCACAGACCCTTCATCCTGCTGGCACAGACTTTCTAGCTTCCACTGCTGACCTTTGCGGCTTCCCAGCACAAACTCATGAAATAGACTTGCATGAGACATTGTTGTGGGCTCTAGACCTCCAGCTGGACTCATGCGGGGCATTGTCATAGGCTCTAGGTCTTCAGCTGGACTCATGCAGGACACTGCATGGGATCCAGGCCCTCAGCTAGATTCTTTGGGTCTTAGTGTATGGACAGATTTCCTGTACTTCTTGTATTTAACTCTTAGGTGACTATTACAAAATAATATTATAAATTTTGTGTCCTGTACGTAATTGTTTGCATTGCAATCCTTGACTACAACAACAACAGAAAAACCTTTTCAGTTTGGGGCGCTAACAAAAGAAACCCAACCAAAAAAAAAACCTGAACAGTCACCATGAAGACAGGAACACCATGGGAAAGGAGGGTTCACTGCATGAATGTGGAATACAAACCCTCGTCGGAGGAGAGCTTACATCCTCTCGGGCCCCTCAGGTAACCACGACGTTCACCAAGGGCCTACACCCCAGGCACTTCGCTAACCCTGATGGCTGCTATCTAAAATGAAAGTAACTGATAATACATTAAAATAAAATCATAACTTCCAGGCCTTCTTCCCTATAAGTAATATATCACTTCCAAGTCACTCTACATAGGTTATTAGAAAGATTAATAGGTTTTTGGCTCGCTTTACTTTGTTTTGGGTTTTGGTTTCATTTTGTTTTGGGTTTTAGGTTTTGATTTTGGTTTTCTGAGACAAGGTCTCACTATGTAGCCCAGGCTCACCTCAAACCTGCAATGATCCTGCCTCAACCTCCACGGTGCTAGGACTAAAGGCATGCATCATTATACCCATGAAGATTAAGTTTTTAATAAAAGTCTAAGTGTCCAATACAGCCCCTAGCCATGTTCAGACGTTCAATAAATAGTAAGTAGTATTCACAAGTGAAAACGACATTGAACCAAAAGTCTAGAAAACTAAACTTCTAATCTCTGATTTGTTATTTTTATTTTGATGATCTGAACTTCATTGTCTTTCCCTGTAAAAATGTAAAGCCAGACAAAATTTAAGATTTTTCCTCTGTATAATTTTGAGATTCTATGAACAGCCATATAGATTTATTATAGTCAATATTCATAAAAAGTGCTAAGTTTATAATAATATAAACACAACTATGAACATATGAACTAGCATGACTTTTCTTTTTTCAGGGGGTCTTTTTGAGACAGGGTTTTGCTATGGAGTTCCAGCTGCTCTTGAACTCACTTTGCACCCTAGACTGGCCTCAAACTCGAAGCAATTCTCCTGCCTCTGCAGGAATACTGGGATTACAGGCATGCACCACTACATCCAGCCTAGCATGACTTTTCTACACAGGAACTTGTAAAGACATATCTAAAACCTGAAAGAAGTTCATACCCTTCAAGCATAGTAATTCTTGGAGATAACACAGATAGTGTATGGGTAAATATTTATATACAAATATAGTCATCATATCATGGGACACATGAAAATGACAGACAATTGAAATACTCAAAACGGGAAAACCTTAGAAAAGCTGTGGTCTAACCATTCAATAAACTCATGAAGACACAAAAGTTTAAATTCAAGGCTCAAAAAATTGATGAAAACAATTAACACCTGCTGTGAACATCATATAAAATACCTTACAATCCTACACACCATGTAGATATAAAACATTCCTCTTCTCAAATATTTGCTCATTTCCTACAACCCTAAATTTGTTCCTGCCTTGTCAGAAGTGAAAAGCAAGCTATGTTCTCTTCTCCCTGGAAACTTATAATAAAATAATAAAAAATAGATCTAAGTCAAATTTCTGAGAACTAGTTGAAAATCATGAGCAAGTGAACACTTAAAATTTCCCTCTAGGATATTTGTCTCCTTATAAAAAACACCATTTATTTTTATTTATAGACAACATAATCTCAAATGTGGTAACAACAACCAAGTAAACTAGCATTATCCAACACACTGCAGAGGAATTGCCTGGGAGACAAGACTGTTTTGCTCCTCTGAGTGACACGCATTCATTTATTTAGAAGGCTACAAATGAAAGAAAGGAAATAATGTGCAGTGCCATGGAGAAATCTATTCACAAGCCAAGAAGGAAAAAATCTAATTCTGGACTTCATACTGCTCAGAGGCTGGCCTTTCCAAACGGATCTCTAAATACCCTAATTCTATGATTTTCCTTCCTTTGGCCTGGAACACAATAAAATCAAATTAATGTGGAGATCTCATTACAGAGATTAAAAATAAATTAGCAACAAGTCAAAAACCAAAAAAGGAACCTGTGTGTTTAGAGCCTTTTTCTATGAAGTTCCTTTTCAGTACTTCCCTGAATCAACCTGATCACAGGGATTTTAAAAGTAGAAAAAGGTTCATGCATTTGTCAAGCCTCAGTAAGACTCACTGATTAAGTGGGTGGAAGTGAAAATACACATACCATCTTTGCCCACCAATGTGGCAAATCAGGCATTCTTGATATATCACCCTAATGAAATAAAACTTCTGAGATTGCTCTTTAGTCAAGAAACACGAGACCTCATGACTTATTACCAATGAATCCTCCAAGGATCAAATAGAGTTAGTTACACTTCTAAAATAAAACTATTTTATAATTTGTGGGGGCTACTGAGGTAGCTGGGTAAGGATAAACACGAGAAAAAACATATCGGCTTAAAATAAGACGTTATCTACATACAGGGGCCAAGTCCATTAGACCTCACTGAAAAAGAAAAATCAGGAAAATGGTTTTGACAACTGGCCAAAGTGTACTACCCAGAAATGCTCACAGTTCTAAGGCATGATACGGACGACAGAAGGAAACCTGGCTGATCAGCCTCTCGCAGCAAGCAAGTGATCCCACACTGCTGCTTCCACAGTCTTTCACCCGCCCATTCCCATGAGGAGGAGACGTGCAATGCTAGTCTCACATTAAAGCTGAGTACAAATCCCTTGGATACCACTTTGCTAGTACCTAAGGACAGCCTACTTTCTTGCCTTCTCAGACAGTCCTGTGTCTCAGAGCAAAGTACATGTCATGAGTTGGGGTGGGTTTTTTTTTTGTTGGGGGAGGTTGTTTGAGACAAGGTTTCGCTATATAGTTCAGGCTGGCTATGATGCAGCTGACTAGCTTTGAACTCACAACGATCCTCTTGCCTCCTGATTGTCAGTACTAAAAAAAAAACAGTATCTCATACACAAAACTATATGTCTCCAAAAATTACCAAAGAAAATAGGTGTGCACCACCACACCCAGCCAGTTTATTCATTTTGAAAGATGGTTCAGAACCTCAAGAATCATTCTAGAGACCCTAGTGCTTCATTATTTACAGTACCCACTTTCAATTCTCTTCCCTCGCCTCTGGCCACTTGATTTTCTTCAGGTCTCATAATATGGACTAATAAAAGACAGAAGAACGAATCAGCCGTCTACCTCTTACGAACATGTAAATCTGCACATAAAAGTGCTAAAGCACTCCCAGTAGTCTTTGAGAAAAACGGAAAAAATCCTTTACTATTAAAGAAATGTAATCCTAATTGTCAAAAAGAGAAAAGGCAGGTCCCTACAGAACTGTAGAAAAGGTTTAGTGACAATGTTGTGAAAGTGTCCCAAGCAGGTCAAAGGGAGGCACAGAATGTACAACCGAAGCAAACAGATTCACTGAGGATACATGAAAGCCTAAGCCCTTGCCAAGAGACATGGAGGGGTCCTAAAAACATGGGCTATCTGAACTGAAACAGAATATCCACACACAGTAAGCCAAGCAATTCGCCGTGGTGGGGAGCTCTCCATGTGTTGTGGGATGAGTAGCAGAATCCCCAGTCTCCACCAATTAGGCGCCAGAGCATGCTCCAGCTGTAATAATCAAAAAGGTCATGGGGAAAAAAAGAACCAAGCTGTATCATGCAGAGGCACAAATTCTCTATGATGAATGTGATCATTATGTATATCTTAAGTGTACCAAAAAAATCTGATTGGAAGAAAAATAATCAAAAAGGTCTCCAGACATTGCCGAAGACCCCTGGGAGATAAATGCTAGACTTGGTTAAGAAGCACTAATATATGGCAACAAAATTCGTACTAAACAATTTTGAGAGAAACACAATAAAGTCTATCAAATATCTAGAAGGCTAGAGATGTAGCTCAATGGAAGAACACTGGTCTAGCAAGAATGAGCTAGGAATCTTTTGAAAGAAGCAGGAGTAGGAGACTAAGGAAGACCACACAGGTGGAGAGGAAAAGAGGAAAGGAGGAAAGGCAGATGAACATATTAAATTATGAAAGTGCAAACTGCAGAAATTTCACAGGAAGACGCTACTTAACTAAATGTCAATGTACATGTTCAAGTGCACTTCATACAGCTGCATAAGGCACAGAACTGAGTGCAGAAACACTTAGGTGGTTTAAGGATAATGCTAATCTAAATATTTCATCCTCAAAAATTCTCAATTTGGTTTCTTTTATACAGAATCTTAGTGTACAGATTTATATAATTTTAACAAGTATACACAAATATAATATATAGTTCTTGTTTTCTTCTCACTTATGGAAATTTTCTCCTTCAATAATTTTAGGTTTTCCTGAAAACATCTATGAGAGTTGTCCATCATATACAGAATCTATTTCTATTTATCTCATACACAGAGCTTGGGATATAGCTCAGTGGCACAAGCACCTGCCTGGCAAATGCAAGGTCCTGAGTTTGATTCTCAGTACTAAAAAAAAAACAGTATCTCATACACAAAACTGCATGTCTCCAAAAATTACCAAAGAAAATACTATATAAACCTCAGTAGTATTTTTTGCTATTCTCCCAAGTTGCAGGTCACTGGTAATACATGGTAACCTGGAAAACACAATATCCTCAGCTACCCCCCACATACACCATTTAAACACTCACCAAATAATTGTGACGTCAAGAGTTATTAACTGCCTCTGGAATTATGAGCTGAATTTAAATTATAGGTCATAAAAAATTTTCAAGACAGGAAAAATCTCAATCAAGCAACAGCCCCTGATGAAAATACATAATAAAAGTTCATCTTTGCCAAACAAAACTCAAGGCCTCTCATTTCATTAAGCAGTAAAAGTAAACACATCTACCTAGCACAAGAAGTATTTGGATTTTGATCAATCTAGAAGAACATTTTACTAGAGTCAATGGTTAGCTATGGAAGTATTTATAAGTAATTTTTTCTTTTCTTACAATTCGTGAAATGAATGCAGTTACATTAGTTTTAATAATCAATAAATTCTAGTAGAAGACAATCAAACAAGGTTATAATACAAAATATTTGTCACAAAGCTAAGTGGTGAGCCCGTCTATATATTATAGCCTAAAAGCTATATAACATAAAATACTTGAAATACACATTACTGCTTACAGAAATAAAATGTAAGTCACATATATAATTTAAAATTTTTTCAGTCACATTTTAAAACAGTAAAAACAGGTAAAATTAATTTTAACAATTTTTTATTGGCCAAATATATTTAAATTACTATCATTTCAACATGCGATTGATACTAAAGAATTAATGAAGTCTTTGAAATCTGTGCTTTATAAATAAATTTTATTATGTGTGTTTAAATTATACAACATAATGCTATAGGATACAGACAGTAAGACAGTTGCTGTAGGACAGTGGCGGTGAACTTATGGCACAACTTCCACAGTGGGCTGTTTGTATCACTGAAAGCTCTAAAAGGTTCACCAATACTGCTACAGAAAATCAAATTAACCTATCCGTCATCTCACACAGTTACTCATTTTTTGCTACTGTGGCAAAAGCACCTAACATCCAGCCACTTAGCAGGAATTCCAAATAGCATATAACCGTGATAAGTAGAGTCCTCTTTCATACATGAGCCCTGCAGTCCTGTTCATTTGGCGTATCTGCTATTTTGTAACCTCTCACACCTCCTCCCCATGTCCTCCCTCCGTCTCACTCCTAGTGGTCACTGTTCTATTCTCTCTGGATAGCTGACATTTTTTTATTTTTACTTAATTCCACAGATAAGTGAAATCACGAACTATTTTTCTTTCTGTGCCTGGCTTACATAGCATAATGTCCTCCACATATATACCCATGTATTGAAAATAGCAGGATCTTCTTCTTTCAACAAAGATGCACACAATCGTGTCTACATACACAGTTTCTCCAGGCATTCATCTGTTGCTGGATATTCAGGATGTGTCTGTATCCTCACTGTTACCACTAATGCTGCAATGAACACCGAAGTGCAGCTATCCTTAGAAAGTGGTGATTTCCTTTGGGTACATGCCCAGAAGGACTGCTGGGGCACATGGTAGTACTATGTTTAATTTATCTACAAATCTCCATATTGTTTTCCATAAATCTACATTCCCACCAACAGTGAACATGAGTTCCCTTTTCTTCACACTCCTGACATTTGTCTTTTCTTAGCTTTTTGATAACAGCCATCCTAATGCAAGCGAAGTCATATGCCACTGATGGTGATTTGCATTTCATATTGATCAATGCTAGTGATGACCTTTTCATTATCTGTTGACCTCTTTTATGCAGTCTCTGAAGAACTATCTAGTAGTCTTTTGTTTGTTTTTCAATTGGGTTGCTTACTGTTCTACTAAGTTGTATGGGTTCTTTATGATGTTTAGATATTAAAATCCCTTATCAGATATTACAAATATTTTCCCAATTCTTAGACTGGCATTTCATCTTGTTGATTATTTTCTTTTCTACGCAAAGTTTGTATTTTACACTTTTTTTTCTTTTTGTATTTTACACTTACAAAGCTCACAATTGAGGATAATCATATTTCCAGTACCCATGGCCACATGTAATTAGTAGTTTGCCATATGGAACAGTACACACCTAAAACAAAAGTGGGTCAAATACTACTACTAAATTTCTGAAGAGAGAGAAGAGGGAGGGAAGGGACATAAAGACAATTAAGATGTGTTATATACAAGTATCAACTCCCCATGATGAATGTGATCATTATATACTGCAAACATGTACTAATAAAAATTCAAAACAAAACAAAACAAAAAAATTTCTAAAGCATAGTAACATAAAGCCCTAAGTACTTATACAAAAGTAAAATGTCTTTAATGGCAGATGTACATTGATGGTAGGGTTAAACTGTAAGAATACCAGTTAATATTAATAAAACATTTATTATGAGCCAGGCTCTATTTTAAATGATTTTCAGGCATTATTTCATTTGATTATCACAAAAACTACTGATGCAAATACTAACAATATCCCCACTTTACATACGAGAAAACTAAGACAGGAAAGGTAAGTAAAGATTTAACCCCAACCGTGGTCTTAAAATACTACACATGAAAACTAAGACAGAAAAGGTAAGTAAAGATTTAACCCCAACCGTGGTCTTAAAATACTACACATGCTATACTGCAAGAAAATGTCAATAAAAATCAAAGATGTTTTCAAAATCAAAACACAATAATCCCAGCACTCAGAAGGCGGGAGGATCATTGTAATTTTGAGACCAGCTTGGGCTACAACGTGAGCCCAAGGCCAGCCTGAACTGCATAGCGAGACCGTCTCAAAAAGACAAAAAAAAATAAAAATAAAAACATACAACATATATATATATATATACATATATATATATATTTTGTTTTGTTTTTGTTTTTGTGGCACCGGGGAGCGAACTCACAGCCTCACGCCTGCCAGGGCAGGTGCTTAAGCCACTGAGCCAAACTCCCGGCCCTGGTTTTTTGAGGCAGGGTCGCACTATGCAGCTCAGGCCAGCCTTGCGCTCGTGTTGTAGCCCAAGCGGGCCTCGAACTCACAACGTTTCACCTATTTCAGCCTCCCGAGTGCTGGGAATATTTTTAAAAAGCATAAAATATGAAATAACAAAAACTAGTTCTTGGAATTAGCAGGCTTTTTAAACGGAGTCCTTATATAATAGGTTTTTACAGCATGCTCCAATCTCCAAACTACACAATTTTGGATTAGAATTTGTATTTCCACAAATATTTTATTTAACCTTATACTACTAACATAATATGTTTATTAAAAAATTGCAGTTTTAAAGAAAAAAATAAAATTCTTTCAATAGCGAAGACTTTCCAGTACTGTACTGATTTCAAGAGTTATACTTCTCTTTTTTGAAAGTCTTATTGTATTTATTTTATCATGCTAATTTCATTGTGGAGTTTTTAATAGTCTCATTCTCTTTTATGGAAGGAAGCAGGGCTTTTCTTCTTCCCATTCACCTGTCATTTCTTTTTTTTTTTTTTTTGCGGCACGGGGGATCAAACTCACAACCTCTTGCGCCTGCCAGACAGCCGCTTAAGCCACTAAGCCAAACTCCCGGCCCTAGTTTTTTGAGGTAGGAACACACTATGTAGCTCAGGCTGGCCTTGAGCTCGCATTGTAGCCCAAACCGGCCTCGAACTCACAACGCTCCTCCTACCTCAGCCTCCCCAGTGCTGGGATTAAACACCTATCACTTCAAAGAATGAAAAAGTATGTTAAATCGGCCAAGAACAGAGCTAGTTTTTTTTCACATATTTCAATTCTAAGGAAAAAAGGAGAATGCTGCAGAATACTGAATGGCACAGTAGGACCCACTGTACTCTAAAGATTTTTAGCTAAAATAAGGACATAAGGCTTTACATGTACATGCAATGTGCAGATGAAACGAAACAAACATTGCCTAATGTGCATTAAAAGTTCAGATAAGCCTGGCAGGCTCAAGGTTGTGAGTTGGATCCCCATACCAAAAAAAAATAATAATAATAATAATAATAATAATAATAATAAAAGTTCAGATAAAAAGCTAGACATATCTTCCAAAAATAGACCTCAAAACATTCCTCTACATGCCTGTGGTGTGGTGGTACATGCCTGTAATCCCAGCACTTGGGAGGCTGAGGCAGCAGAATTGCTGTGAGTTCGAGGTCAGCCTGGTCTATATAGTTAATTCAAGTCCAGCCTGAACTACATAAGTAGGACTTGTCTCAAAAAAAAAAAAAAAAAAAAAACTCCTCTACTGAAATAAACAGTCCTATGTCAAAGAAAATCTGCTATCACAGCTCAAACTGCCTGACCACTTTGTTTACTTAAAAAAATCACAGGATAATGATGGCTTTGACCCACAGTTGAAGGTCATGACTGTCTGCACACTAACTTTTAACATTTTCAGGGTGTCACTGGAAAGCTTGATCACACACCTTTAGTTACATAATAAACCTATTACCAGGCTGTTTTCATTATCCCTCCCACACATTCGAAACTTCGCAAAGGTGGCCAGATCTAAAACAGGATAGGTCTCATAAAGAAAAAGTGCATTTGTACAACGTGAGCATCAGAGCAGATCTTCACCAACACAAAAGGTTGAAAAGTATTCATCTGCTACTGTCATAGCAAAGAAATACATCAGCCTTCTAAAAATCTTCCAAAAAAATATATTCATAGCTTTTACATTTTTATCTTTGAATAATCTGAACAACTTCATCAATAAATACCTTACACAATCGATGAAGCTCATCTGTGGACTTTTTTTTCCTCATGCTTTCCTTTTTGACTGTCTACTAGTATACGTGCTGAGTACTCGAAGGGTTCCTTTACATATGCATCATCCCCTATGACTCTGGTTGTGGTCTCCTCTAGGAGTTAACAATGCTAATATCAAAATGATCTCACTGCTAACTTAGATTATTTGAGTTTTTCCCCACCCCATGACAATGCAACTTCGAGATCCTCACATATATGAAGCAATATTCGCACTATGAAATCTTAAGATAACTGCATAAATATTTATAAATGTCTTTTCTTCTTTGAGCACTTTTAAGAGGGAGCAGATAAATTAAGTACAAAACAACTTTTTAAAAAAAAAAATCAAAGCTGGCAGTCAGGACACTGAGTCAGGAAGAAGAGTTTGAGGCCAGCCTGGGCTACACAGTGAGACCCTAGCTCAAAAAAAAGTCAACACTAAGTATTTAGGGTCAACAGAGAAACAGAGTTCGTCATATCTATGCTCAACTATAAACCACAAGTAAGAATAATCACCATGTATACTAAGATTATGGTTCTACTATGCAAGATAAAAAACTTACATTAAAAAGTAATTTTAGGCCAGGCCTGGTAGCACACACCTTTAATACCAGCACTCAGGAGGCTGAAGCAGGAGAATCACTGTGAGTTTGAAACCAGCCTGCACTACAAAGTGAGTTCAAGGCCAGCCTGAACTGCATAGCAAGACCCCATCTCACAAAATAGGGCTGGGGATTCAGCTCAGCAGCATTAAGTGCCTGCCTGGCAGGCATGAGGTTGTAAGTTTGATCCCTGGTACCAAAAAAAAAAAAAAAAAAACCTAATTTTAGGGCTGGGAATTTAGCTCAGTGGTCTAAATGCCTGCCTGGCAGGCATGAGGCTGTGAGTTTGATCCCCGGTACCAAAAAAAAAAGTAATTTTAAAAGAAACAAGTATTTTAGTACATGATTCAAGATAAAGAGTCTACATATGAGTCAATATTGAACAATTTAAAAAATTTCCTTGTAATTGGCCTTTTTTTTTTCATCCTTTTGCAGAACTGAGGGTTGAACCCAAGGCCTGGTACATGCTAGGTAAGCACTCTACCACTAAGCTACATTCCTAGCCCCTTTTTAAAATATTTTTATTTTGAGACAGTATCTCACTAAGCTGCTAAGGCTGGCCTCTAACTTGAAATCTCCCTGACTCGGCCTACTGAGATGCTGAGATTACTGGTATGTATAACCACTCCTGGCTGTAGCTGGCCTTTAAACCCAAAGAAAATGATAAAGATCATTATACCCTTCCCCTGATAATTCAACAAAACAAAAAAGGCAACAGAAATTCAATTCAGGTGAAGGAAGTATGTGTAGACACAAAGGAAATGCCCAAGAATATAATACACACAGCATCTGTCCCAAAACCTAAACAGTCAGTAACCTTACCTGTCTCTGAAATGTAGGTAACAGGATCCTGCCGTAAAATTTTACCAGGTTTAGGCAATGGCAATTTTTCTGACTGTTTTTTGGCATTTTTTACTTGTACTGTCTCCTCTGCCTCTGACTCTGTATGTGAAAAGAAAACAAAACTTTGAAAAGAAGTATTGTAGCAGCATTTTTTTTCTACCCCCATTCACACACACCAGGTACTTGGGATTGAACCCAGGGCCTGTCACTACTCACTGAGATTCATCCCCAGCACTTTCTTCACTCATTTTATTGACTTTCTTCAATTTTGAGACAGGGTCTTGCTAAATTGCCCAGACTGGGCTCGAACTTGTGATCTTCTTTCTTCAACCTCCCAACTGCTGGGATTACAGCCAGGGGCCACCACACCTAGCTCAGTACTTTTTTGTTTGTTGTTTGTTTTTTGTTTTTAAACAGGGTCTGGTTATGCAATTCAGCTGACCTTCAACTCACAGCAATGCTCCTGCCTCAGCTTCCTGAGTGCTGGGATCACAGGTGTGGGCCACTATGCCAAGCAGGCTCAGTATATTTTTAAGTAGTTATTACAAACCAGTTCCTCAAGGTCGCTTTCAAGGCACATCTCTTGTGAACTTTACCCAGAGATGTAGTAGCTTCCTACTGCTGCTGTAACAAATTACCAAGAACTAAGTGGCTTTAAACACCAATTTATTATCTTAGCAGCTCTGGAGGTTAAAGTCTGATGTGGGGTCTCACCACGTACACATCAAGGTATGGCAGGGCTGTGCTCCTTACTGAACGCCCCAGGAAGACTTCACACCCTTGACTTTTCTAGTTGCTACCTCAGGAGCTGCCGGCTCTCCCTGGGGCACCACCCCTTACTCCTCTCAAGGCCAGCAGCATCAGGAGAGCCCTCACGCTGCCTCTCTCTACTTCTCTGACCCTCCACATTGTTCATCTCTGCAAAAGCTCTTCCACCTCCCTACCTCCTGCACACACTAAGTCCACCTGAACAACCCAGAATAAGCTCCCTGCTACATTTGCTTTAATTTTTTTCCTTTTTTAAGTGTAGCTTTTATTTCTTCTTGCCCTGTAATGCAACATATGCACAGGTCCCAGAAACTGGTGTGTAGCTCAATAGGGTGGGGGTGGTTCCATGACTGCATAATTGCCTGGACTACCTAATACAAACCAGGACAAAGTGTAAACATCAAGCATAGCTAGTGTCTAGTATAAAACAGATGTTTCGCTGGGTGTGGTGGCACACACCTGTGATCCCAGCACTTGGAGGCTGAGGCAGGAGGACTGCCAGGAGTTCAAGCCCAGCCTGGACTACATAGTGAGTTTAAAGCCTGAGCTACATAGTGAGTCCTTGTCTGAAAAAAGGAAAAAAAAAAAGATGTTTCATAAATTTACTCTCCTTCCTCTCTGCCACGCACTTCGAAGTCCTCTCTCAAACTGTTCTAAATTATAATGAACAATTAAATTGCCAGTTTTCCAGTGTCAGGCATGGTGGTGCACACTTGTAATCCCAGCACTCAGCAGGCTAAGGTAGAAGGATCACTAGAAGTTTGAGGGCCAGCCTGGGCTAGATAGTGAGTTCAAGGTCAGTCTGAACTGCATAGTGAGACCCTGTCTTAAAACAACCAAAAAAATAAATAATTTAAAAGTAAAAACTGCCAGTTTTCAAAAAAACTGGAAACCTCATGAGAAAAGGGACATGTACTTCTTTCAAACCTTACAGTAAAGAGCAGTAAAAGGCACACAGTAAATGCTCATGTCCTTTTAGAACTGACTGAGTTCCTCTGCTGCTGTCAAAACTTTAACAACCTGGGCACACTGAGAGCATGCCTGTAGTCCCAGCTAGTTGGAAGCTGAGGCAGGACTGCCTGAACCTAGAACGTAAGCCTGCACAACAAAGTAAAATCCTGTCTCAAAAAAATAATAAAACAATATTTTTAATGAGTAAAAAAAGGTCTTGACAATCTGTGTTCCTTTAGGCAACATTTTTAAAGAATTTACACAGAATAAAAATAAAAAATTAGGCCGGGCGTGGTGGCGCACGCCTTTAATCCCAGCACTCGGGAGGCTGAGGTAGGTGAAGCGTTGTGAGTTCAAGGCCAGCTTGGGCTACAACACGAGCATAAGGCAGGCCTGAGCTACATAGTGCGACCCTGCCTCAAAAAAACCAGGGCCGGGAGTTTGGTTCAGTGCCTTAAGCACCTGCCCTGGCAGGCACGAGGTTATGAGTTCAATGCCCGGTGCCGCAAAAAAAAATATAAAAATAAAAAATTAGGCTAGTAGTGATGGCCCATGCCTGTAATTCCAGGCATGGAAGGTTAAGGCAGAAGGATTGAGGCCAGCCTGGGCAATATAATGAGTTTAAAGCCAGACTGAACCACATAGCAAGACCCTGTCTCAAAAAAAAAAACAAACCCAAAAAATAAAAATTAAATTTTAAAAATAAAAAATTAAGCAGGATCTAGTGGCTCACATCTGTACTCCCAGCTACTCAGGATTCTGAGGCAGGAAGATCACTTGAGTTCATGGCTTCAAATGCACCCTGGGTAATAAAGCAAAGCTTGGTCTCCAAAACTAAATATAGCTGGGGATGTATCTCACTATAAATCACCTGTCTATCATGCATTCCTTCCCCAGCACCACAAATAGGTAAATAAACTACAAATAAAAATTAAGGAAAGAAAAATGTCACACAACATGGATCTTCTCCACAAAAACAAAAAGTGAAGCTTTCTAGACCAGCCTGTGCATCATCAAAGGCACATGCAGGAACTGGGTACAGCTCAGTGGCTGAGAACTGGCCTACTGGTGGCCCTCATCTGATCCCAAACACATAAAAAAATGAAAAATAAAGCATATTCAAACCATATGCAACATGCTAGATACTCTACCTCCCTCTAAATAAACCTTTCATACATTAATATATTTAGGTTCTAAGTATTCCAGTTAAATAAAATTGTTTTAAACTTTACTTAAACTGTTAACATCACCAAGCTGTGCATCTCAAAGATATCTGTGTGGAAAACAGTATCTAAGTATATAAAAGGATTTAAAACTTGAAAGGTCCTCAGAAGAAATATTACCTGAATCATAGATGATCCTCTTTTTCTTGTTCGGTTGCTTTTGTTTGGAGGCATCCTCTTTATAAGAGCTATTTACCTGTAAACACCATAGTAGAATTAGAACACAAAACCAATACAATTGGTCCCTATTTTTTCCTCATTAAATCTGGGCTTAGTGGTTCTCCACCTGGGGCAATTCTGCCTCCCAGGACACATCAATGTCTAGAGATACTTTTATCACAAATAAGGGGGAAGAAGGTTACTGACATGTAAGAGGTAGACTGGGGAAGCTACTAAACATCCTTTAAAGCACAGAGACAAAAAAAGGCACAGAGACAGGCCTCCCAAAAAACAGCTAACTAGCCCAAAACGCCAAAGCTCTTAGTGAAGTGAAGAATAGTCTAGCCAATAATTACATCAGTATAAGGGGAAAAGGCATAGAAAAGTTATATTATTATTCAGCTCCACTTCCACACAAACCTGTGTATGACAAAGGGCAGAAGGATATCAGATATTACAAAGTACTATCTTAGTGAACTTAGTAAAACCCTGGCTCCAAAAACAAAAAAAGGTAAAAGGTCTGAGGCTGTAGCTCAGTGCAAAGGTCCTCAATTCAATCCTCAGTACCTTTAAAAAAAACAAAGGCGGGTGGGGAGGTGCCACATACCTATAATCCCAGCACTTTGGGAGGCTAAAGTAGGACACTCACAAAGCCACACCCAGCTTGGGCAATTTATCAAGACCTTGTCTCCAAATGAAAAATAAAGGGCTGAGGCTATAGCTCAATGCGATGGCCCTGGGTTCAACCCCCAGTACTATTAAAACAAACAAACAAAAAAAGCTAAGTTCATAGCCCACCACTAACCAATGCTTACTGGAAAATTAAACCAAAGCAAAAGGTATATATATTCTATAGCTAACCATCACATTTCTAACACTCAATTTTCCCCAAAAAGCCTCAAAACTGCAAAAAACTGATTGTAATCAACTAAAAAGTAAGAATATAAACTACTTATTTCCATTATACTAAAGCTTCAGAAACATAAACTCAATCCTCTTGCAATAAAATGAAACAAATGAACCATTATAATTTATATACACCAGAGGACAGTTAGAGGCAACCAAAAGAACTCAAAAATGAGTCAAGATCATATTTCAAAAAGAAAAGAGCCATAAAAAGGGACTCCTAAATTCTGCCTTTACACTTCGGCCAAATCTCATGCTTTCTCCCATACTATGTATGTGGAATAATGGAATAATTCCTAGTACTTAGCTAAGATTACCCCACTGAATTTAACAGTAGGTCACAACAACCCATTCCACACTTTTCTTTTTTTTTTTAATTAATTTTTATTTTATCTAAAGTCATCATATAACCCTTTCTTACGCAGATGTGTTTGGGGACTGCTTTTTTTTTTTTTTTTTTTGGTACCAGGGATTGAACTCACGACCTCATGCTTACCAGGCAGGCACTTGAGCTACTGAGCTAAATCCCTGGCCATCCCACACTTTTCTACTGTAAATTTGTACTTTAGCATAATAGTAGCTAGCTGCACATGTCAGTAGTTGCACATGGGGAATACAGGAAACAATCTTCCTATTTACCCACTTGATATGCCAAACAGCAACGTGTGTGCATGTGTGCAAAACAGTAAAACTGGGATTTTTACCCACGTAAGGGTCCAACAGATTTTGCAAATGTTTACTTGTGCATTACTGGGGGTAAAATGCACCCACACTATTCTTCGGTTCTGCAAACATGTATTTTACCATAAATGGAATGTGGGTGTGACTTACAATAGCTGCGCCAGGAGAAAGCAAAAACTCATTCGTGCATTGCCCCACTTGGCTGACAAATGTCAAGGTGTGTGCAGGAGATACAAAGCAATAACAGGTGAGTTTTACTCATGAAGTGCTCACTGCTAAATTTCTGTGCATTTAGCATTTTTTTTTGTGGTTTTGTTTGTTTGTTTGTTTTTTGAAGAGAATAAAACCAAACAAAATAAGAATAGAGTCAATCAACACAAAACAATGAACACGGCACATGACTTCAAAAAAAGGTAAAAGGAAATCAATAATGCCTACCATAATACCTCTTGTTATCTTCAAAATAACTGCCCAAACCATCAGGCATAATAAAATCAAACAAAATAGTACAGAATAAAATCAATAAAAACAAAACAATGAAAGCATTTGTTTTTAAGTAAGTTTTCTTTGGTTTTTCAGGTAAAAGTAGCCAAACTCAGTGTAATGACACATGAAAAACCAGATTTGCAAATTTTGGAGAAGGTCGAAAGTGAATCATCAGATCAAGTACTCAGCTGATGTGAAAATGTTGATGTTTATTTTAAATATACAATACATATTAAGAATTTAATACCTTATTTTATTGACATTTTATGTTCCTGTTAACTACACATTATATAACATGATATGAACCTCCAGACAAAACAGCAAGACCAGCAAGACGTCACATATGTCCTACAAAGAAGGCCAGGAAAGCAAAACACATGTGCTGTCAGTATAAGCAATACATGTGGATGGAATGTGCCGCTGTTATGTATTGACTGCCTTAGGAGTGATGATTGAAGATTTTTTGTGTGTGGGATTCTACTGAGTGTTTATAAAAAATCATCACAATTTTCAACATCGACTGTGTTTTGGTGAACAAAGTCTAAAAAATAACAGAAATAAATTCCTAGCACCTGCCTGGCAAGCACAAGGTCCTGAGGTCAATTCCTGGTACCAAAAAATAAAAAGAAATAAATTCCTATATGAACTATAATACTAATATTAAAAATTCAATCTTTTTTGGGGTATTTTTTCCTGTTAAGTATTCATTGTTTAATAAAACTCATAAAATTAAAATTAATAATTCATCAGTAGAAATATTCTAAAGAATAAACATGGGTATTATAATGTGCCTTTATGACAAAATTGATCTTATGCCCCAGGGACTGCAAAAGTTGAACAAAGATTTCAGCTGCCATTCATCACAGAAGAGGCAAGAACTTGGAGACTGAGTTCAGTCAAGTTAACTGCCTAGTAAACCAAAATAAAAAATGTGACCTGTGGCAATTAATTCTATGTATCAACTTAACAGGACCACAAGGTGTGCAGATATTTGGGGTTACACATGTTTCTATGAGGGTGCTTCAGGATGAGCTTAGTAGTTCAATCACTAGACCAAGTACAGTTGATACCCCTCCCTGATATATTTAAACCTCATTCAAGAAAGACAAAATTTTAGGTGGCCGTGGATAGAATGTAACGGCCTAAATGTTCGTTTCCAAAATTCATACACTGAAACCTTAACCCTCAGTGTGGCTGTATTTAGAAATGGGACCTCCAAGGAAGTAATTAAGGTGAAATGAGAACTTAAGGGTGAGGCCCTGATGGACAGGATGTGCACCCTTAACGGAAGAGACACCAGCACACTCACTCTCTCCCTCTCCTCGATGACATGCACTGAGGAAAGGCTATGGAGGACACAGGGAAAAGGCAGCCATCTGTGCAAGCCGGAAAAAAGAGCCCTCCCTTGAAACCAAATCAGCTAGAACTTTAACCATGGCTCCCACAACTGAGGCTAAATAAACTTCTATTGTTTAAGCCATCAGATCCACAGAATTAACTTTGTTATGGCAGCCAGAACTAACACGTGACCCACAGCCAAAAGCAAAGACACTTCATGGAGACCAATCATGCCACAATCTAGATATCAGAAGTAGCAGTGAAAAATTTTAAAGCAACTACTATAACTATTCTCAAGGACATAAAAGAAATAAAACATAGCATGCATAGTGATGCACACCTGTAACCCTACCATGCTGGGAGTCTGGGGTATAATGATTACAAATTCAATACCAGTCTGGGCAATTTATTGACTTAGCAAGAGTCAGTTTAAGACCCCTATAATATTCTATCCTTAAAACTGGAACCAACAAATATTATCCTCTCCAACTGGATAAATGACCTTCTGTACAGCCTGCTTCTAGGCCCTGCCAAATTCTCATAACATCATGTACATAAGTATGGCTTCTCAAAGTGACTGACATTTATTTTAATTTTACTTTACTTTTGGTTGTATTTTTTACTTTCTCCCTTTATGTTGTGCTATGCCTGATTCATTTGACACTCTCTGATGCCCGAGAGATTCTTGTTTGGGATTTAATTTCTGGGGCTACATTTACAGTAAAAGATCAGGCAGTCCATTTTAGTTCACACTTTTAAAAATCTTTCAAGATTCATTTCAGAATTTAAAACCTAAGCAGTCCATCTTAAGGAAAGTGTAACCACCATGGCCTCAAGCCTGCTAGTTGTACCTGAACGTTCTAATGGGGTTGTTTACTGCCCTTTCCAAGTTCTGGACTCCTAGCTGAGATTGTTCAATGTGAAGATTAAAGAACCTTGCAAATGCCAGTGCATCAGAACCTAAGATTATGTCAAATATTATGTGCAATTTTTTTGAAAAAAAATTTTAATTTATAATAAAGTTTAACAGTTTAAAGAATAACAACAAGAGTCTGTCTCAAAATAAAAAATAGAGGTCTCGAGACAATCCTCTGCATCACAAAAAAAAAGTACCTCAAGAAAGGAGACAAATAGAAGTTCTACAATTGAAAAATACAATAGTTAAAATTAAAACTTCATCGGATAGGCTTAACAGAAAATCGAACATGAAAAAAGGTCAGTAAGCTTGATTAAAAAAAAGAGAAATTAGGTGGGCACAATGATCCACGCCTACAATCACAGCATTGAGGAGACTGAGACAGGAGGGTCATAATTCAAGGTCAGCCTGGGTTACACAGTGAGACCCAGACCCTGTCTCAGAAAGGAGACTGAAAGAGAAAGTAGCTAGGTTTGGTGACTCATTGCCCACAGCCCCAGTTATTTGGAAGGCTGAGGCAGAAAGAACGCTTGAACCCACAAGTTTAAGACCAGTCTAACAAGACCCTGTCTCAAAAAAAAAAAAAAAATGTAAAAATGAACAGGCCTTGGGCTGGGGATTTAGCTCCCTGCCTGGCAACTGTAAGGTTGCGAGTTCAATCCCCAGTACCAAACAACAAAAAAACAGACCTCAGTAATCTGAGACAGTATCAACAGTCTAACATATGGTTATTGTAATTCAGTAGAAAGAATGAGGCAGAGAAAATATTTGAAGAAATAATAGCAAAAAGTTACCAAACTTGATAATAGATACAAACAGACTCAAGCAGCTCAGAAATCCTAAATAAGAAAACAAACAAACAAAAAACCACACCCGTGCACAACTCAGTCAAACTTCTGAAAATGAAAGAAAGCTTTTAGGAAGAAATTTCAGATTTAAAATTGTGTTAATCTGTGAAAGACAGACTACAGAAGAGAAAACAATATGAAAGACTGCTAACATGTCATCAAACTGGAGGCCAAAAGACAAGGAAACATCTTTCAAGGGCTAAAATAGAAAACTGTCATTATGGCATGTGTCTAGATGTCCCCCCAAAGCCTCCTGAAGTCATAGAGGGGGCTTTTTTAGAGGTGGCTGGATCTAGAGTGTGTGACTGATTCATGGTCCAGTTAAGGATTAAGAGTGGGTGATTACAAAATCAGTGCACTGATTGGTTTGGCACCACCCTAATCCCAGTAGCACGGATACAATATGAGGAACAGAAAGAGGCTTGTCTTGCCCCTTGCTTGCTTTGCTGCCTTCTGCCCACCTTGAACTGTTTCTTCTCTGCAGTGCCTGTCTGCCAAGCCAGCCAGCCTTAGAGCCAGCCAATTATGGACTGAAAGTTCTACAAACTGTGAGCTAAATAAACCTTCCCCCTCTCACTTTGGATGTCAGGTATTTTGTCTCAGCAACAACAGAAAAATAACTAAGAAAACTGTCAACCCAAAATTCCATATCCAATCAGACCACAGTGCAATGAAATTGGAAATCAATGGCAAAAGAAATCACAAAAACTATATAAATACATGGAAATCAAATAATACTCTCCTGAACAACCAGTGAAATTAAAGAAATCATACAGTTTCTACAACTAGAGAATAATGTCGATAAGACATACCAGAACTTATGGGATGCAATGAAATTAGTTCTCCCAGGGAAATTTATAGCAGTAAATTTCCACATCAGAAAAACAGAGGAAGTTCAAATAAATAACCTAATGTTGAACTTCAAGGTTCTAGAAAAAGAAGAGCAAGTCAAGCCCAAAGCTCATACAAGAGAAGAAATGATAAAGATCAGAGCAGAAATTAATGCAATAGAGACTAAGAAAATAAGACTAATAATCAATGAATCAGAGTTGGTTCTTTGAAGCATTAAACAGACAAAACCTTAGCCAAGCTTATCAAAAGAAGGAAAGAAAACACTCAAATCCATGCAACTAGAAATGAAAAGGGTGAGGGCTGGGGATAGAGCTAAGTGGCACAGCACCTGCCTGACAAACAAGAGGTCCTGAGTTCAAGTCTCAGTACCAAAAAAGAAGAAGAAAAAAAAAAAAAATGAAAAGGGTGAAATCACATGGACCCAGCAGAAATCCAGAAGATCATCAATACCTACTTTGAGAATCTATATTCTAACAAGATGGAACACACAAAAGAAATGGACAGAGTCCTAAACACATATGAATTACCAAACGTGAATCAAGAAGATACAAAAATTCTAAACAAAGGGCCAGGAGTTTGGCTCAGTGGCTTAAGCACCTGCTTGGTGGCAGGTGTGAGGCTGTGAGTTTGATTCCCCAGCACCGACCAAAGAAAAAAAAAAAAAATCTAAACAAACCAAATATCAATCAATGAAATTGAAGATATAACTAAAAGCTTACCAACAAAGAAAAGCCCAGACCTTGAGAGAATCACTGCTGAATTCTACAAGTTTAGAGAAGACCTAATGCCGCTACTTCTCAAAATTCCATATCCAGTAAAAGTGCCCTTCAAACACAAAGGCAATGGCCAGGCATGGTGGTGCACACCTGTAATCCCAGCACTCGAGAGGCTGAGGCAGGAGGATCACTGTGAGTTTCAGGTCAGCATGGGCTACAAAATGTAGTTAAAGGTCAGCCTGAACTACATAGTGAGACCGTGTATCCAAAAAAATAAAAATAAAAAAAAATAAAAAATAAAAAAAAATATATATATATAAAACATTGCAAGTTCAAAAAAAAAATATATATATAAAAAACATTGCAAGTTCAAGATCAGCCTGGGCTACAAAGTGAGCCCAAGGCCAGCCTGAACTGCATAGTGAGACCCTGCCTCAAAGAGACAAAAAAAAAAAAAAAAAAAAAAAAAAAAAAAAAAAAAAAAAAAAAACTCCAAAACAAAAGAAGGTGAAATAAAGACATTTTCAGAAAAATGAAAACACAGGCCCCATCATCAACAGAACTGGACTACGATAAATGCTAAAGAAAATCATTCCAGAATAACTGCTTCTAAGATAACAATATGCAATATATTAACTAGTATTGATTTCTTACTGGTTTTCTTTTTAAATTCTGTATTATTTCTACCCTTTTTTCTGTTTTGTTTTTTTAAAATAAAATAAGAGAAAGAAAATCATTCCGGCTGAAAGAAAACAGTATTAGATGAAAACTCATCTTCAGCCGGGCGTGGTGGCGCACGCCTTTAATCCCAGCACTCGGGAGGCTGAGGTAGGCGGAGCGTTGTGAGTTCGAGGCCGGCTTGGGCTACAACGTGAGCGCAAGGCCGGCCTGAGCTACATAGTGCGACCCTGCCTCAAAAAACCAGGGCTGGGAGTTTGGCTCAGTGCCTTAAGCGCCTGCCCTGGCAGGCGCGAGGTTGTAAGTTCAATCCCCGGTTCCACAAAAAAAAAAAAAACAAAAAAACAACATCTTCAGTGAGAAATGAAGAGCAGTGGAAATGATAAGCATGTAAGCAAATTAATGAGAGCATTTCCCTCTTTAAAACACACATGCCTCTCAACAGCAAACTCACACTGAACAGTGGAGGATGCACTTGTGCACAGAGGGTGGAGTGGTGATAAATGCACTTGTAAAACTGTTAGGTCTGTACGTGCTACATAAAGCAGAACAACATTCTTTCAAATGCCTGCTTTCCACGATGACTGCTAAGGCCTGAGAAGGAAGCGCAGGGCAGTAAGGAAGAAAAGCATCCCTCTCCACGGCCTCCCTCACCGCTAGTCTAACAACTCTCACTTTCCTGAGCACTGGGGCTCTCGGCTTTGAGAGCAAACCTTGACCTTGATCCTAACAACTAAAAAGGATTCTAGCTCTACATGAAGAAAACGACAAGCTATGAATGTAGTGTTCCACATTTATTAGAAATAATACTTTTCTTCTTCTGCTGCTGCTGCTGCTGCTGAGTTAAAATCTGCATTTACTTAAGGTTTCCAACATAGCAAGTTTAGGAGCTAAGGTCATCTAACATCTCACACAATTCAAAAATGCTTTTGGGAAACCAACCTTAATTTCCTTGATTCCTTTCTTTGCTTTCAGAGTTTCTTCAGCAGACTTTGTTTTCTCATTCTTCTTTACTGTTTCACTTACAAGCTTCTTTCCACTTGGTACAACTCCAAAGAATTTCCGAATGTCCTATGAGCAAAAAAGACTCATAAATATTACCTGCATAAAATTCTAGTTTCAACAAAAAAGCAGCCCAGCTTTATCCACACTGCATAATTTCTCCATATCAAGAACTCTATATATGTAGCAGCAGCATTTTCACATATAAAAGCTACCTGAAAAAAATTACCTTGAGTTAAAAAATAATTTGCCTAGCAAAAAGTAGTATTAATTCTCAGAATATGGCAAAAAACAGGACAAAAATAGGCACACCAAATTTCTGTTAATCACAGCACTGCTATAAAGCAGTAAGTCGGTCTTCATTAACCACACAAGCACACAGATAACCCAGCATTCCATCACAGTGCAGAAAAACACAGAACAGAAGAATGTGACTCTTATCCATGGCGTTTATACTTGAGGAACTCATTCTTAGTAACTAGGAACCCTGAAATTATTTTCCTTTATCCCAGATTCTGAAGAAAAAAAATGTGGTGCTTTATTACAACACGCTCTTTGGTGTTCTGTTTTGCAGTACAAGGGATTGAAGCCAACGAGCACTGAGTGACACCTCCAGCCCTTTTCTTACTTTATGTTGAGACAAAGTCTCACCGAAATGCCCATGCTAGCCTTAAATTTATAATCCTCCTGTCTCAGCCTCTGGAGTAACTGGGATTACAGGTATGGACCACCATGCCTGACATGCCCTTTTTTTTTTTTTAGAGAGAGGTTTATATGGCTCACAACAATGTGTACTTTAATTATGGTATCTTCTATGTCAAACCACAGAATTCAAATTCATCAGCTACTTCCACTCAGGAGGCAGAGGCAGAAGAATCGCTGTGAGACCAGCCTGGGCTATAGCCTACACTACAGAGCAAAACCCTGTGTCAAAAAAAAAAGTCTTCAAATTAATCATACTGAAACTTGGCAATGTAACTTACAATTAAAATCACTCACTTTTATTATCTTTGATACACCATTCATATATGCATATATATTATATACTATATATACAGAGAGAGAGACAGAGACAGATGCTTTCCTACCTTTCTAGAATTTATTTTTGAAGAAACTATAGTACAAAAGAAACGGAATAGACCTAAGAATCAGAATGCCTTGGTGTGAATCTGTGCTCCAGTGCTTTCTACCTGCGTGATCTTCAGAAAGTTACTTTCTCTGTGCCTGTTTTCTCATAAACAGAGTGAGGTTAACTATACCTGCCCTTTTTAAGGATTAATGATGCATCTATCACAGTTTTGGCTCTGCAAAAAGCTTCTCTTCATTTCTAAACTATTCCCATTCACATCACTGAAACATCTCCATTTAAAAATCTACACTATTCTCATCCTCATCATTGAAACATCACCATTTAAAAACTGCTTATACCCAAGAACACAAAGAACATAAAATGAGAATTTGGAACTTAATTTCAAATAATAGGGTTCAAAAAACAGCTGAACCATTTTTCCTTTTCCTATCCTTAAGTGTATAATCCTGAATTCCCAATATTTTCCTTATAAACTATGTTTTTATCGTGTGAGAAATGACTACAAAAGTACTCTGTGAAATAGAAAAAATTTAGCAATTATATTTTTAGATTCTAGCAGTAATTGTGACACCCTTACATTGTCAAAACTCCAAACAAGTGCGTTAATCCACAAACACAAACAGCTTTGTGACTAAACCAAAAAAAAAAGCAGACAAACGAAGTAATAGGGTGTGTTAGAGAGAAAGATAGGTTAAAGACCTCCTTGGAGGCTGGGGTACATGCCACCCAAGCAAGACCATGGGTTTTATCCCCAGCATTTGAAAGAAAAAAAAATTTTTCCCCTAGTTTTACAACCTTTTTTGTAAATCTACTAAAAAAAGTTCAAAATCCGTAATTTAAATCCACAAAATACTGCTTACAGAAAGTGTACCTCAGCTACAAAACTGAAACATTTGTCATCAGTTGCTAAAGAAAAAGGCAATAAGGAAAGCCATAGTCATCCTTGTTACTTACAAAGAATTGAGTTTGAGGCTGACAGCTATTTTATTGATTCTAGAGGAAATGAGAGTTTAATATCACTTTCACTTTTTTGAAATTACCCCATGAGACTTCACTTAAATAGGAGTGATCATTTAAACATATACACACAGAAAAAACAGGCAAAGAAAGAACAGGTGTACCACAGCAATAGCAAAGCTCCAATAAAGAAGTTAATAAAGCAAGCAGTGGTTTTCAACCTATTTTTGGGCCACAAAAGCCGAGAACTGCAAAGACAAAAGCTGAGAACTGCAAAGAGAAAGAAAACTAAATACAATTCAGGGAATAAAACAACTGGTAACATGGAATGCTAGGTCTTGCTGGTACAAAAACCTGTACTGTCATTCTTCAATACTGCCGCAACCTCCTCTCCCTAATCCTTGCCACTCTTCTTGCCTCTTTCCCTTTCTCTTTATTCCACCCCACTCCTCCAGATACCCTGGACTCTGATGGCAGCATAAGAGTTAAAGAATCATGAGCCGGGCGTGGTGGCGCAAGCCTTTAATCCCAGCACTCGGGAGGCTGGGGTAGGAGGAGCGTTGAAGTTCGAGGCCTGCTTGGGCTACAACGCGCGCGCAAGGCCGACCTGAGCTACATAGTGTGACCCTGCCTCAAAAAACCAGGGCTGGGAGTTCAGCTCAG
>RJWM01026974.1:0-27392 GCA_004363535.1 Dasyprocta punctata | reverse complement strand
CTATTTCATAAGAGTGGAGCCCTAATCTGGTAGTACTAGGGCCCTCATAAAATACTGTACTCGATCTTAGCCCAAAGGCCAAGAAGTGATTGGCATCTTTATAAGAAAAGGGATACCCAT
Source organism: Dasyprocta punctata (assembly GCA_004363535.1). NCBI lineage: Eukaryota > Metazoa > Chordata > Mammalia > Rodentia > Dasyproctidae > Dasyprocta > Dasyprocta punctata. The sequence goes on along the minus strand of RJWM01026974.1, from coordinate 27,272 downwards.
TCACAGAGAAAAGACCCATTCACAGAGAAAAGACCAAATGAAGACACAGTGAGAAGATGATAATTTGCAAGCCACAGAGTGAATCTTCTTTAAACACCAATCCTACTGGCACATTAGCTTCCAATCTCCAGAACTATTTGAAAATTAATTACTATTGGTTTAGTCATTCAGTTTGGAATATACTGTTATGGTAGCCCCAGGTGACGAATACAACAAATAATAAAATAAGAAATATGAAGCATATATAATAATCACAAGTTCTTTGATGAAAAATAAAGTAGAGGGGTATTATGCAGTATGTGGGGAGGAATGATTACCTTATATGATTGGTAACTCTGTAGGACAATACTAGGCATGCAAAGTCCAGTTTCTTCTCGTACCTTTCAGCAAGTTCTGGCATGGCACAGTCCATGTGGTCTATGTGGCTACCTAAATTATCCCCTATAATGCTACATGTGGTAAGGTTATCAATAAGTTTCCACTCTCTGAAAGCTTAGTGCTACTTGTGCTTAGGAGGTTAAATATGCCAAATCATGAGGTTCTCATTTGGAAAACCCACAGATACAGGTAATTTACCCCAATCCCAACTTTATCAGTAATTAAGGTAAGGTTGTGATCTTCCATATCCCCTTTTCTTTCTCTGCTTTTTAAATACCTTCAAAATCATGTAGAGAAGAATGGCATCATTAGCTGGATCCATATAAATTCCCAACATCAGCAGTTTCAATCCTACAAAGGCTGAGCACAAAGACTATGGTTACTCTGGCTTAGATAGATTTAGGTCGATTTGGGAATACGATAGTTCAACTATTTTCATTGTTTTTACATATATCCTGACATATTTGCATTCATGCGTCTGTTTGATGTTTACTGCCAATCCTTAAAATCGTCCAAAAAATGTACTATGGCATGTGAAATTAACACAGGTTGCAGAGCTACACAGAGTATTTTTATTACTAGTATTAAAGGTGAACATATTTCTTTCCACATATTTTAAATTGTTTTAACATTGCCACTCTCTAGAATCTATTTGCTTGATGATAATGCATTAAAGTTAAGACTAAATATAAACCAAATTGAACAATTTTAATCTTCAAGGCAAAGAATGGAGTTGTTTAGCATCTCACATGAGTCAACAAAAAATAGAAGCACAGCAGTTTAAGGAAGATTTGCTATTTATTTTCAATAATTAGATACCAAACTAGTACTTACCTCATACACTAAGAAGCTCTCCTTTCAATAAGGAGCTATTGCATACCAACCTACTTCAATGAGAGTGTCATATATACCTCTTCTTCATACCAGTCCTTCATGGTTTGCCGCAATATCATGATTTCAGTAATGGGAAATCATGGTTAAGCAAAACGGTAACTTACAACTGCAAACAAGCCTCCAGAAATAAAGCTTTACTGAAAATAAACTTTTTGACTTTTCTGAGAGAAGTTTTGTTAATCATCTGACTTAGGTTCACTGATTATGTTCTAATACTCACCTAGAATTAAAAAAAGTAGACATCACTTGATATAACTTGTATAGTGTTTTAGTAACTATTCATCATATATGCAAATAGCTTACAGAATACTATACGAGATGCAGACATTTTTCATTCCATGTTTACCATCAATCATTAAGTATTTTTATTAGCTCCCACATCAAGAAGACACTACAACAGTGTAAAAAAGTAAGCAAAATATCTTTGCTAACTACTCTAGGCAATCACTAAAGTGTATACATTTAAAAATGAACTTAGAGACTCATGAATGCAATTATCTATAATGAAGGAATATTAATTCATCTTTTGGAAGGCCTAAATAATTAAATGGCTAGCCATTCAAAGATACACATTCTTTTCAACAGAGAGGACTTCCTCACCAGTCCAAATTAATAAGACTGTATTCTTTGAGTTGAAAGGGAAATCAGTAGTAAAAGTAGTTTACATTTATTGAGACTGTTATGTTTCAGGGATGTATCATGTACTTAACACATGTTATTTCATGAATTTAATGCCTGCAGCTGAACTATTTAGAATTATTTCGGGTTTACAAATGCAAAAACTGAGCCTCATCAACATTAAATAATTTAAGATCACACAGCAGGTTGGCAGTAGGGTTGAGATTTAAGCTTAGGGATGCCCTCCTACAATGCTGTCCTTTGTCTCTACTGTTTGAAGTCTTTCTGATAAGGTTCTATTCATGCCAGTCATCACCTGTGAACAGCTGTTGCCTTATTAGAAGTCTTTGGCAGTGGTATACAGAATGACAAGTCGTTCAGTATCAGGGAGGATTTTATGTTCCTCTCCTTCATTAACATCATCAACTAAGAAGCTGTCAATAATACACTTATTGTCAAGATGAGTGACAACTCAGTTTTCTACAAATATCATAAACATATAGTGCCACGACCCATGCGGCTCCTAAGGTTCTTGGTGTGAAGACGCAAGAGGATGAGAAAATAAAAACAGAGACAAAGCTGGAGCCAGGTGGAGCCCTTATCCTCCTGATGGGAGGAAAGGAACTGCTCAACCAAAGTTGCCGGTTTATTTATACACAGGGAAGGATGACGTCAATTTCAGCCCCTCTGCCTAGCAACCCAGGCCTGGAATGTTTAGGAGCCTCCTGTTTTGCTAGGCTGTAGGAGCATTTTTCATGTGGTTGACCCAGGTGCTCTTTGTTACTTTGGTAAGGTCATGTCTGGGTCATTTTCCAGCTTCAACGACTCCCAACAATATAGAGTATTTCTAATTATTTATGAATGAAGTTATTCATACAAGCATTTGTCTCTGTGTAGTTTGCTGACCTTACAGAGATATTAAGACAAATACTTTATCTGTACAGAGAAAAATTATTTAGTAGAAGACAAATAATTCATGCCTTCTCAAGCAAAGGCCCTTTCACATGCAATTTCTTAAAGTTAATAAAAAAATTGCAGCATTTTCTGTCAATATACAAGTCAACTTGTGTATACATTAACTTTCAATTTAGTTGTGTCTATAATGTGAAACTCTGAATAATTATTGACTAAGAATCACAAAGGAAATATGTTTGTAATAGAAATACTTTATTAAAAATAAACCATAACAATGATAATTATAGGTTTGTCTATTCTAGGAAAAGTAAATATTTAGAAATGATTAAATATTAAACTAAAAATGATGGGAAATTTCAGAAATAAACAAGAGTTTGAGGGCGTGAACAGTACTGTTTGTTGGGTAATCTTAACAACACTACTCTTTCATCTGGTTGTCCACCTGTCCTATGAGTTGAGTAGTAGTGGATTCAGTTACAAATCCCTGAATTCTAAAGATCCTAAGCATGCTAAACTTTCATCACGGACTCATATAATCCATCTCCATTAGATAGAGTAATGTACAATGACAGCAGAAAAAAATGTCAACAATATGCACTCAAGAACTCAGTCAAGAGGTTTCAATGAAGCCAATCTCTCAGAATCCTTCAGATGTGAACATGTGCATATCCTTCAACCCAGCATTCCACATTTAGGAAATTATCTCAGTACAACTTACTACCGAGGTGAATGCACAAGATATTTATTGCAGCATTATTTGTAATAGTAAAAAACTAGGGAGAGGGAAAACTAAAGCTTTAATAGTAAAGACATTATTAAATTATCACCTGGAAGCCAGTCATCAAAAAGGATAAGATAAATTTTTGAACTAATACAAAAAGCTCCCCAAGATAAATTGCTAGGCAAAAATAACAAAGGTAAAGGATAATATGTATAGTATGATACAATTTCTCTAAAAGTAAATATGTCAATGTATACATATTTAAAAGCATAGAAAATGCACATAAAGTTTTAGCATTAGTTATCTCTTGGGAAGGAAAAAAAGTAGGAAGAAAAGTAAGTAAAAAAACAGTCCTACTTTCTCTTGTATTATTTATGTAACAAAAAGACAAGAATTATGTTACCACACTAGAAGATTCCTTTTTAATATCCCAGAGTCATTAAAGCATTAAAATATATATTTTTGTGTGGACTGCATATGTATATATAATAAACTTAAATTAACTTCATTATCTTCTTGGGGACATGTTTGTAATCAGTACTCATTGTGGTCAACACTTGCATGAGAAATATTTAATGCAGGACACAGAAATTTGTAAGATTAGCTGACAATATCTGCCCACAGAGTCAAATGCAGAAGAGTAAAAGAGACCTGTCCAGAAGCTAAACATCCAAACGATGCAGCCAAAGGCCTGGAGCCGAGGCAATGTCCCATGCGAGTCCCTTATCAACAGGCCATGGAATCTGCCATGGAAGACTGAAGGGTCTGTGCAGAAAACCCAAGGGTCGGTGCTGGAGTCAGGACTGTCGGCCCCAGTAGGCCAGAAAGACTGGTGCTGGAAGCTGAAGAATCTGCAGCAAGAGCCAGAAAACGACGCCCAAGGTGAAGGCAAAGACCTGAGCTCCTCCAAAGTCAGCAGCAGCCATCCTTGACCAGGAGGAAGACCAGAGCCTGGCCCAAGGAAATCAGCTGTAACAAAGATCTTCCAAGGAAAATCAGTTGAAATCACCTCCCATTCTCCTTTTGTACCTTTCCAACAGCAATCCTACTTAAATGGGTCTTCCACGCCCGGAACCATGCTGACTCAATGCAGCTGGGCGTTCCCATGCACATTGACAGTTAGCCACCACAGCCTTCGAATGCAAGATATTTTGAAAATCACTTTTGTTCAAATCATGTGGAGATTAAAAAGGTATTTATGTAACAGACCAGGCTAATCCAGATATCGATGTCTGAGCACACAATATTAAATACATAATTACAGAATTATAGTATTCGTATTTTTAATTTTTAAATTTTAAAACTACTACATAAAATAAAAATTATACATATGAATGAAATACCAAGTGATTTTGACATGTGTATATATATATTGCATAATATTTGAATCCGGTTAACCATATGCATCTTTTCAAATATCTGTCATTTCTTCATGATAAAAAATTCAAAATACTATTTTTCTAGCTTCCTGAGATAAATAGTACATAACTGTCATCAATTGTCATCCTACTGTGCAACCCCACACTGAAGTTTCTCATTCCTACTTCTAACTTTGTGCTTACTGATCAGGCTTTCCTGATGCCTCTCCCTCTCCTCTCTCAGTCTCTGGTACCCATCATTCCACTCTCAACTTCTGTGACATGAACAACTTTTTTATTCCACAGATGACTGAGATCAGAAACTACCTGTGTTTCTGTTCCCAGCTTATTTAATTCAACACAATTGCTTTCTTTTCATCCATATTTCATGAATGGCAGGATTTCATTATTTTTATGGACAAACTATATATCATATATACATATGTATCTATGTATATATATATTCTATGTGTGTGTATACATATCTCTTTATCATTCATTAGTTGATGGATACTTAGGTTGATTTCATGTCTAGAACAATTGTAAATAGAACTATAAGCAACATAAGAGTGTATATGTCTCTTCAACATAATGATTTCATTTCCTTTGGATACATACCCAGCAGTGGGATTACTGGATCATAAGACCATTCTATTTTTAGTTTTTTTTAGGAAACTCCATGCTATTTTCTGTAACAGCTATAGTAGTTACATTCCTACCAACAGTGTGCAAGTGTCCTCTTGTTACTGGTACATAAAACTGCTACTGATTATTATATCCTGCAACCTTACTGTGTTAATTTATAAGTTCTATTAATCTTTCACTGGAGTCTTTAGGCTCTTCTAGTGTATAGAATATCATTTTTTAAAAAAAATTTATTTCCTTCATTCATATTTACAAGCCTTTTATTTCTTTTTTATTGAATTGCTCTAAGACTTCCCATGCTATGTCATATAAGAGTGATCAGAGTGGACATCCTCGTCTTGCTCCACGTCGTAGAGGAAATGTATTCATTATGATGTTGGTTGTGTGCTTGTTATATACAGCCTTTATTAAGTTGGGTTATGTTCTTTCTATACCTAATTTATTAAATGTTTTCTGCATCTACTGAGACAAGTGCATGATTTTTTTCCTTCATTGCATTTCTATGATATATTACATTTTTACTTAAATATACTGAGCCATCTTTACATACCTGTAATAAATCCCACTTGAATATGATGAATATTTTTGGTATGCTTTGGGTTTGATTGGCTAGTATTTTATTGAGAATGTCTGTGCCTGTGTTTGGTTGCTTGGTTGCTTAGTTGCTTGGTTGCTTGGTTACTTAGTTGCTTGGTTCTATGGGTTTTTTTGTGTCCTTGTCTGGTTTTGGTTTCAGAGAAATGCTGGCCTCATCAAATGAGTTTGAAAGGGCTCCCTCTTTTTCGAAGTTTGAAACAGTTTGAGAAGACTTCACCTCGCCTCTTCCTTAAAAGTTTATTATAACTCAGCATTTCAGACATCTAGTCCTAGACTTGTTTTGTTGGTAGGCTTTTGATTACTGTGGAATATTACTTCTCATTATCAGTTTGTTTAGGTTTCCTATGTCTTCATGCTCAATGTCAGTAGATCATATGTGTCCAGAAATTTATCCATTTCTTTTAGGTTTTCCAATTTTTCCAACAGAGTTACTCATAATAGTTTTAAACAATCCTTTGCATTTCTGTGGTATTAGTTGCAATGTCTACCTTCTTGTTTATAATTGTATTTATTTAGGTCTTCTCTTTTTTCTTAATCTGGCTAATGATTTGTCAATTTTACTTATCTTTTCAAAAAGCCAACTCTCTTTCACCTTTCTTCCACCGATTCTGGATTTAGCTTTTTCTTGCTTTTCTAGGTCACTGAGATGTATCATTAGGTTGTATACTTGAAATTTTTTTTGTTCTCCTTTTTCTTGGCATTTATTGCTATAAACTTTCGTGTTAGTACTGTGTATACTGTATCCCATACATTTTGGTGTATTGTGTCTCTATTTTCATTTGTTGCAAAAATGTTAAATTTTTGCTTTGTTTTTTCTTTGCAGCATTGGAGATCAAACCCAGAGCTTAGCACATGCTACAGGATAGGTAAATGCTCTATCACTGAGTTACACCCCTAGCTTTTAATTTCCCTTTTGATTGTCTCAATAGCCCAGTATTTGTTCAGTAGCATGATGCTGTCTTCATGAATTTCTATAGTTTCTGAAGTTTCTTTTGTTGTTTATTTTTAGTTTTATTCCACTGTAATGAGGATCTGATTTTGAGTTTTTGAACCTGTGAGATTTGCTTTGTGGTCTAATGCATGGCCTATTCTGTAGAATATTATATGTGCTGAAGAAAAAAAATGGATATTCTTCAGTTGTTGGATGAAATGTTCTATAAATGTCTGTTAAATACATTTGACCTATGATATAGTTAACTCTGGTGTTGTTAATTATTTTGTTTGAATGAGGTATCCATTGAAGAAAATGGTATGTTGAAACTTCATACTGTTACTGTGTTAGACATTTCTCTCTGCAGATCCAATAGTGTTTATTTCATAAAATTGGATTCTCTAATATCAGATGTATTTGGTTTTTTGTTTGTTTGTTTGTTTGTTTGCGGCACCGGGGATTGAATTCACAGCCTTGCACCTGCCAGGGCAGGCGCTTAAGCCACTGAGCCAAACTCCCGGCCCTGGTTTTTTGAGGCAGGGTCGCACTATGTAGCTCAGGTCGGCCTTGCGCCCCGTTGTAGCCCAAGCCGGCCTCGAACTCACAACGCTCCGCCTACCTCAGCCTCCCGAGTGCTGGGATTAAAGGCCTGCGCCACCACGCCCGGCTTTATCAGATGTATTTGTAATTGTTATATCTTTCCATTGAATAATATATAGATCACCAGGTAAGAGATCTGTCCTTGCGTCTTTTAACAGTTACTATCTTTAGTCCTATTTTGCTTGATGTAAGTTTAGGTACCCCTGCTCACTTGGGATTCTCTTTGTGTAGAATAGCTTTTCTCATCCTTTCAGTTTTAACCTGTGTGTCTCTTTACTAGTGAGGCAGCATGGTGTCGGTTCTCATTTTATCATCCATTCCACCAATCTGTACCTTTTAACTTGAACTTTTAGTACATTAACATCGAAGATTATTACTAACAAGTAAGACTTTACTTATCATTTTGTTATATTTATTTTGTTATTTTTTGTACGTTGCTTGTTCTAGTGTTCATCTTTGTGATTTTGTGGTTTATCATATTGATGAGGCTTGCCTATTTTCTGTTGCTCTTTTGTATGTCTACTTTGTCCGTGGGCTACATAGTTTTATATGTTTTCAGGGTGGTAGATACATTTCTCTTGCTTCTGGATATAGGATTCCTTAAGCATCTTACATAAAGCCAGTTTTTACTTATCTTGAAGTCTTTGAATTTGGAGGATTGATTTTTTTCACTTCTTTATATATTCTAAATATCAGTCTCTTGTCTAAGGAGCATCTGACAAATTTTTTTACAGTCTGTGGGTTTGTCTCTTTACTTTGTTGGTGATTTCTTTTACTGTACAGAAGCTTTTCAATAAGACAAGTTTCCAATTGCTGATTCTTTGTAATATTTCCTGTGCAATGGGAGTTCCATTCATAAAGTCTTTGCCTACTCCTATGTCTTCAAGAGTTCTACCTTGTCTCTCCTCCAATACATTTAATGTTTTCTTTCTAATACTTAGATCTTTGATCCATTTTGATTTTAGTTTAGTGCATAGTAAGAGACATGGGTCTCATTTTCGTTTTCAGCGTGTGGAAATCTAGTTTTTCCAGAACCATTTATTCAAGAGACTTTCCTTCAGTGAGGGTATTGCATCCTCTTGTTGAAGATAAGGTAGCTGAATGTGTTTGGAGTTGCTTCTGCATCTTCTTATCTGTTCACTGATCATCAGTTCTGTTACTTTTTGTTTTGTTTTGTTTATAATACTATGATATTTTTATCACAATAGCCTACAATGTACTTTCAAATCATGGATTGTGATGCCTCCTGCCTTTTCTTTGTTGCTCAGAATTGCTTTTGCTATTCTAGGTCTCTTCTGGTTCCAAATGAATTTTAGTAATGTTTTCTCTAGTTCTGTGGAGTATATTGTTGTTATTTTGATTGGGATTGCATTAAATCTGTATAATAATTTTGGAAGTCTGGCCATTTTCACTATGTTGTGCTTCCTACCCAAGAGCCAGGGATATAGTTTCAATTTTCTGCTATCCTTTTTCAGAGTACCATAGTTTTCAATGTAAAGTTTTTTACTTACTTTGTTAGATTGATTCCTAGGGATTTAATTTTTTTCCATGCTATTGTGAAAGGTGTGAAAATTTCCTAATTTCTATCTTAGTGAATTTGTTATTTGTGTACAGGAATGCTGTAGATTTTTGAGTACTGACTTTGTATCCAGCTATGTGACTGAATTTGAATATTAGATCTGGAAGTCTTTTGGTGGTGTATTTGGGGTTTTCTATGCAGAGAATCATGTCATCTGCAGATAATGATAGTTTAACTTCTTTTCCTATCCTTATTCCTTTTCATTTCTCTCTCTTTTATAATTGTTCTGTGTAATGTTTCTGGAACTATGTTGAATAGGAGTGGTGATAATGGGGATCCTTGTCTTGTTCCACAGAGTGAAAACTTTTAATTTGTGTTCATTAAGTATGGTGTTGGCTGCTAATTTGTCATAGACTGCTTTTATCAGATTGAGATAAAGACTGTCTATTCTAATTTTCTGTAGGGCTTTTTCTATCATGAATGGGTGTTGAATTTTGCCAAATATTTTTTCCCATCTTTTGAGATGATCATGTGATTTTTGTCCTTGGCTCTGTTGATACGATGTATTACATTTATTGATTTCCATGTGTTGAACACCCCTGGAATGAATACCACTTGATCATGGTATACAATCTTCTTGATGTTTTGCTGCATTCTGTTTGCCAGTATCTTATTGAGGATTTTTGCATCTATGTTCATTAGAGATATTGACCAGGAATTCTTTTTTGATTGGATCCTTCTCTGGTTTGGGTATCAGGGTAATGCTTGTTTTCAGGAGTGATTTTGGGAGTATTGCTTCCCTTTTAATTTCATCAAAGAGTTTGAAGGGTAATGGCACTAGATCTCTAAATTTCTTGTAGAATTCAGCAGTGAACCCATCAGGACCTGAGTTTTCTTTGTGGGTAGGTTTTTAATTACTTCTTCAGTTTCATTGACTGATATTGGTTTATTTAGAAGTTTTATAGCTTCTTGATTCAGCTTTGGTAATTGTTATGGTTTATACATTATGTCAACTTGAAAAGTCTAGAAGCTTAACTAAGTGACTCAGTAGCTCTACTTAGTATATCCTTGGGTATAGAGAACAAGATGTTACCATTCTAGGATATTGTTCATTGTGTCAATCTGAGAAAGTCAGAAGTTTAACTAACTGATTCAGCAGGGGGTCAGGGTCCCTAGTTTGTAACATCCTCAGCCTGCCCAAGAGGAGGGCACTCAGATGGTGTGAGTGCTACACCCACCCCAAGGGAGTAGCCTGCCTACAATAAAAGGCAAATGAGGAGGGACTGATTACTGGTTCTTCAGAGGAGTTCCAGTCTTCACCTTCAGCTTGGACATCATCTCCTGGCTTCTGGCACAGACTGGCTTCTGCCTGGGACTCTTCAGCCTTCATCATAGATTCTTCAGTGTTCTGTGATAGACACATCAGCCTCCTGATACAGACTTGTACAAGACATTGCAGTAAGCCCCAGCCCTTGGGCTGGACCCTTCAACCTGTAGCATGCAGACACCCTCTGCATGCTCCCTCATCTGACTTTGTGGCTGACCATTGTAAGCCAATCTTGCAGTTTTCCATACATTTCTATATATTGTGTTATATCTGTTTCTATAGTAAACACTGACTGAGATGGTAATTCATATGTATGCAAGAATCTGTCCATTTCTTCTGTGTTCTCCATCTTACTAGCATAAAAGTTCTCTAAATAGGTATCAATGATCTTCTGGATTTCTGCAGGTTTCATTATGATTTCCCACTTTTCATTCCTAATGGTATGTATCTGAATCTTTTCTTTCTTTTTTCTCTTCCTTCCTTCCTTTCTTTCTTTTTTTGATGAGGTTTTTCTAAGTGTTTATCAATTTTACTTAGCCTTTCAAAAAACCAATTTTTTAATTCAATGATTCTTTGCATTGTTTTCTTGGTCTCAATTGCATTAATTTCTGATCTAATCTTTCTAATTTCCTCCTTCATACAAACTTTGAGTTTGATATGTTATTTTCAAAGAAATTTGAAGTTGAACATTAGACTGTTTGAACTTGCTGAGTTTTCCTGTTGTGAGAGTTCACTGCTATAAATTTCCCTCTTAAGACAGCTTTCATTGCAACCCATAAGTTCCAGTATGTTGCACCAGCATTATCATTTAATTGTAGATATTGTTTAATTTCCTCTTTAATTTCATCTGCAACCTTATGATGTTTAGGAAAATGTTATTTCATTTCCATGTTTTTGTGTAGTTTTTGTGGTTTCTTTCACTATTGATTTCCAATTTCATCGTACTATGGTCTGATAATATGCATGGAGTAATTTCAATTCCTTTGAATTTATTTAAATGTGTGCTGTAGACTAATATGTGGTCTATTTTTGGGAACATTCCATGTGTAGCTGAGAAGAATTGTATTCTGATGTTTTGGGATTGAATACTCTGTAGACATCCACTAAGTCCATTTGTTTACATGTTTGGTTCAGTTCTATTTCTTTGGTTTTTTTTTTTTGTCTAGTTGATCTATTTGTGACAGTGGGGTATTAAGGTTGCCCATTGCAATTGTGTTAGTGCTTATTCGATCTTTGATGTCCAGTGATATTTATTTTATATAGTTGGTTGCTCCTATATTTGGTGCATATATATTTGTGATTGTTATCTCTTCTTCTTGAATTGTTCCCTTATCAAGTGTTATAGACAAGGGTTGCAAGGAGAACTATTACATACAGAACACATAAATTATAGTATTATTTATATTGGTCACCCAAGGAGTCAAATACAAAGAAAGTGCAAGAAATCTGTCCACAACACTAAAGACCAAGAAAATTCAGCTGAGAGCCTGGATCCTATAGCAATAATTTTCATGAGTTAAGCTGAAAACCTAGAGCCTATGACAATAACTCATGCAAGTCTGTTTCAAGAATCTGTGCTGGGAAGGCCCAAAGGTCAGTGGTGGAAGCTAGGATATCTATGCCAGTGGAGTGAAAGATCTGTACCAGCTAGCTGAGAGTTCTGTACTGGAGCCAAGAAGCAATGCTCAAAATAAGGAAGGGCTCCTCTGAAAAGTACCACAGCCATCTTTCAGCAACAATGAGGTCCCAAGCTCCTCCAATGATGAGAACAGCTGAGTCCGTATCAGGAAGTCAGTATGACAAGCTTCTCCTGGAGACTGAACGGCACACATCGTCCCCTCCAGAACCAGGAAGTGATGCTCAGAGAAAGGTTCAGAGGTCTCCCAAAGTGAACTGCAGCCATTCTCAGCAACAACAAGGTCCTGAGCTCCTCCAATGATAATAACCAAGTTCATATCAGGGGAGCCAGCATGACAAGTTCCTCCAGGAGAACCAACAGCTCCAAATGACAACAACACTAAAAAGAACCCATGACACTACTCTTTCTTTCCAGGTCTCCTTTTTATCTGGCAACAATCCTCAGGTGGGCCATCAATGCTCAGCACCACACTGATTCAGTTGAGCTGGTGTTTAAGTTGACCACGAGTTACCAATCCACTACATCAAGTATGTAGTGACCTTGTCTCTTTTGATCAGTTTTGGCTAAAAGTTTTCATTGTCTGCAAATAGAGTGACTACCCCTGCTTTTTTCAGGATTCCTTTCATATAAAGTGTTATTTTCCATCCTTTGGCTTTTAGTCTATGAAATTTTTTTTGGAGTTAAATGTGTTTCCTGTATGCAGCAAATTGTTGAATCTGATTTCTTGATCCATTCTTCCAGCTGGTTTCTTTTTATTGGTGAACTGAGATCATTTACATTGATATTTATAAATGATATGTATTGGCATTCTTGTCATGTTATTTTCCTGCTGTTGCTTCCCTGTCTTTCTCCTCTGTTTAGTTGCTTGGTCTACCTGGTGACTTCTTTCTACTGATGTTCTTGGGATTGCAATCTTTATTATATCTTTCTAAAATATCCTTCCAAACATTTTGCAGAGCTGGTTTGGTGATGATGAATGTCTTGAGGTATTCTTTGTCTTTTAAGTATCTTATTTTGCCATCAATTTTGACAGATAGTTTTGCAAGGAGTCCATTCGTACCTCAATATGGGTTGGAGGTTGTTTTCTCTCAAGACATACCATACTTCATTCTAAGCTCTCCTTGACTTAAGAGCTTGTGTTGCAGTCACCTTTAAGGTGATTTGTTTCTTTTCTCTAATAGATTTTAATATTCTGTTCTTGTGCTAAATTTTTGAAATCTTGCTCATTATTTGCCTTGATGTGTATGTATTTTGGCCATAGCTAATTGGTGTTCCTTATGCCTCAGTTATCTGTGTGTCAAATTCTTTTCCCATATTTGTGAAGTTTTTTGGCATTTCTTCTGTGACCTAGTGTTTTATGTCATTTACACTGACTTCTGTTTTTTTTGATTGACTCTTATCAACCTTATGTTGTTCTTCTTTTCATCATCTTGCAGTGACTAGATTGTTTCTTTTGTGGTCCCTTGCTATTTTTAACTGATATTTCTTTTCATGATTGCTAACCACACTCCTGTCTTCTAGGTCTCATATTCTGTGGTCACTTTCATTCAGTTTTGCAAACTTTCAGTGGAATTTTTAATTTCCTGAATATCTGTCTGAGTCTGTTTCATAGATTCCATTACTTTCCTATATTGGGCATTCATGGTTTTCATCATTTTCCTAAACTTCTGTATCTTTTTTTTAAATTTAAGTCTAGTCTGCATTAACTGAGCAAGTCCTTCATTACAGTCATTGTCTCTTTTTTACCTGAGAGATTACTTCTGATTTGATTTTTTCTATAACCTCATTCATCTGGAGTTTTTTTTAACTTCTGCTGCCATCATTTCAGAAAATTCAACTGACTCAATTCTGATTTCCTTATTTTATTGCCCCTAAATTTGTCCTGGGTGGGCTAGAGATCTGGGGTTGCATTTTGCTTCTGTATTTTGCTATTTCTATTTTTTAATTTTAACTTGTTTTCTGTTATTAGTAGGTTTTATATCTCATTTCCTTTTTCTTCCTTTTTGAGTATCTCAAAAGTGAACATTTTTGTTCTTTTAGTAGTGTCTCTAAGATTCAAAGATCTCAAAAGCTGACTTCATTTATTCTTCCTTTAGTGACACATTTTTGAAGACCTGTATTCAAGTTCAGATATTCTTTCTTCTACTTGGTATGATCTGTTGTTAGCATTTTTAATTGCATTTTATCTTCTGAATGTGTTTCTTGGGGAGGGGAAGTGTGATATATTGTCCTAGGCACCATAGTTTAGTCTCGCTATAAATTTTTATTTATTGTAATTTGTTTTTCACTTTAACTTTGGGTACTGCATTCCTCAACAGGGCCAAAATGAGCCATTTTTTCTAAAGGTCTTTCAGGCATAGGGATGCTCGCACAGCCTAGGCAGGTGTGTTGCACACAGCAGTGGCATGGGTGCCTGCTGTGTGGCCACTCCAGCAATGGTGTGGTGGCACTACTCAAGTGATGCATGTTTTTTCAGACTGTTGAAGTGAACTCTACTGCCAGCGAGGTCTCTAGCACTCAGCTTCAGCATTAGTAGGGGGACTTAAAGCACTGCTCCTCTCAGAATAGTCAGTGGCAGTGAGTCCACACGCTGTGGAGGGAGGCAGAGACAGAAATGGCAGCATCCTCTCTGATCTTTGCTCTGAGTTTTGGCATTGCCACAGCTGTTCCCAACCCCAACATTGGTGTTCACTCAGACAAGGTGCCGAGGCAAACTGATTTTCAGTAGAAACCATAGCATTCACTCTCAGCTCACAGGAAGCATGAGGGGATGGTAGCAGGAACCGCATCACATTATGTAGTATCATTCTCCGTTTCAACAGTTGCATGGGCTCACATACAGCTTTCCATGAAAAATTGGTGGTGGCAGAGAAGTGTTGCCATTTGTGTTCAGTCCTGGAATTAGTATGAGTCCACATACATACATGATCACACTCTACGCCTCAGAAGACAAGCACCCAGGCCTCTCAGTCTTAAGGAGGCACCTGCCATGCCCTTCTGCTGAAATAGCTGTATCCTATAATGTAGGGCACCAAGCAGACTTGAATGCTAGGGTAAAAGATGCTCTGCTGGGTTAAGTTCAGCCCATGAGGCTGCAACCTAGGATATTAGCCTGACAGTATATCTGTAATCCTGGAGAGGGGAATCTGGAGCAGTATGAATTCAGACAATAGCTCTCTTTTCAAAATGGTGACTAAAGACAGCCTCCTGGGCTTTGAGGATTGGTTCAAAGACAATGTAAGTCCCTTTTCCATAGCATAGCTACTCTGTAGACTTCAGGTTGCTCCTCTATCAGTGCTGCAAGTCTGTGAAGACTAGGAAACTTCCCAGTTGCCAGAATTGCCAGAATTTGCACTGATGGAATTTTCTGTGGCTTTTCTATTTTCCCTTTCCTTTACAGAAGGAAATCTACACTCCTGTTCCTCTGTGGGAAGCAGGTTGGCAGTCGCTGAGCATTTCATTCCTCTTTCTATGCTGCTATCCCAGGTCCCTGAGTCACACAAGGTTCCAATCTCTCCCCTGCTGAGTACTAGCATTTTCACATAGTCACTCACCTCCAAATGGAGCAACACACTTGTTACTTTTTCTGTTCTTTGTGACAGAGAAGGGGAGTGCTGGACATTTCTATTTGACCACCTTGCAATCCCAGGACTAAAATAGTCTTCAAAATGTATTTACTTTCTCTCAGTTGGATCTTGATTTTAAGTAATAGCATTTATCTTTTCACCATTTCTGAATTGTTGAATAGAAGAGTTTATACTTATCTGCAAGGATCAAAATTTCAAGGCAGACTGAAGCCTCTGACTTTGATTCATGTCCAAAAATTAGACACAAGGACCACTTTGAAAACGTTGACACTCTGTCAGTCAAAACATGTTAAAGTACATCATTCATGTGTGGTGTTGCACTACATGACAATTGAACTTACAATTTCAATACTCATGGCTTGGAGCAGAAGCAAATTTTCTTTTTTCATTTATCTTGTGTTAAAATACCTAACAAGTAAGAAGCACTCTGCATGCACATCTCACAGTTTTTAATGGCAAAGGAGCAATAACAGAGGAACTGTTGCATAGAAGCATGCTAAGAAATTAATTAACTTTTAAATACTGTGATCAAGGATTTTAATGGCTATGAAAGAGTGATAAAAGTACAAAAACCCATAGGTCTTGAAGTTATCATGAGAACTTATACCTTGAAATACCCAGATCTCTTTGGACTCTTTAACTTCTAAAGGTCAAATGTGACATGGTTCCCCTTTTGCTGCCAGTCACTGATATTGTTTTCATTGTGGTTGTGTTATTTCCATTCAAAATTTCTCCACATTCAATCTACTTTTATGGGTTCATTGTTAATTAGGAGACAGTCAGTTTCTTTCTCATGAAATTGCCTCAAATATCTCATCAAAGAATAATTTCACTAAAGTGAAGCTGGAATATAGTCACCTCACCATGATCTACAGTAACTTTGGATCATAACCTGGCTTTAGACACCTTAATTCAAAGAAAGGATTGTGATAAAAAAGAAAAAGGAGGTGCACATTGGAACTAAAACTTTTTAACAGGTTAGTCTGTGGCTCTGCAAAAGAAATAACTTTTAGCCTTGTTCTGTGCAGCTCCTGAGTAGCAAATGCAATTGTTTAAGTTCCAAAAGATTTAATAATAGCTACATATTTAAAGAATTAGCCAAATGTCTGGAATCTCAGATATAAAAATTAACACCTAGAATTGCTGAAAGGACTTTTGTTTTCATTTTTAAAGTAATAGATGCTTATTATAAGAAATTTCAGCAATACAAAAATACACATTATACAAAGTGAAATGTTCCATGCTCAGCCCAGAGAGGCAAGTACTATTAACTCTTTGATAGCTATCAGTCAATAGCAGGAGAACATAATTCCACAATTGAGTTTGTTTCTACTTGATTGTTTTCTTCCATGTGAGTGCATGCAAATTGCCATTCTTTTTAATAGCATGCAACATTTCATAACATGTCACAAGTGGATTATGGTATGTATATTCCAATTATGCACTCAGTACTTCTTGATGAACCTCAGATTACATCCAATTTTGGGTAATTATAGAGATGGTATTTTCATTTATGTCATTGAAAAATAAATCACGAAATGTCACCTTTCTTTGGTACTAGTATTAGGCTACCTTCTTCGGTTTGAGCTTCATTTAATAAACTTAGGAAATGTAGTTAAGTAGCAAGCAACGTAGGTGTTCAGTGTATGTGAATGTGAATATGGAATGAATGTTCACCTGAAAAAGAATGGAGAATGTGCCAACTTTGTGGCTCCACACTCTGTGTCTCAACCCCCGCCCAGGGCAAAATGCAGTTTAAACAGTGAGTGGAGTCAAATGGGATGAGGAACTTTCCAAATAACGATGAACTTTATATTAACAAGCAGACCTTCTGTAAGATGACTTGAAATTACAAAAATAAAGCCTGGTTCATTTGTGACCCTTGTCATTTTAAGGATAATTGTGCTCTTTTTAGTATTTTGCTTGTAACATAAAATGTTTTCCTAGAGGAAACAAAAGTAACCTTGCCTCCCCAAAATTAAAACAGATTACTTGACTATTGCAATAGTGTTATTGCCCCATGATTTCTCCTAGATCCCTTGGTTAATCCTTGGAGTTTTCCACTTCAACAAAGTTGAAGTTGTTGAGTTGTTGAGTTGACAGAATTTCACATTATTCCATGGTGCATTCTGATGCACAAAAGAACACTGAAAGCAGGACCCAGCATATACAGAGCTGTTTTTTAACTCTCATTAGACTCCATGTTGAACTGTCTACTGTATCTTCTGTAAATCCCAGTCATGAGGAAATGGGCGGGAAACGGAGGAGAGACAAAGAATATTAGATCCTCTTTCTAGGAAACTACAATGACCTTTATATTTAGCAGGGA
This sequence comes from Dasyprocta punctata, assembly GCA_004363535.1. Classification (NCBI taxonomy): domain Eukaryota; kingdom Metazoa; phylum Chordata; class Mammalia; order Rodentia; family Dasyproctidae; genus Dasyprocta; species Dasyprocta punctata. Next base: position 9,214 of record RJWM01026974.1, on the reverse strand, counting down.
AAATCTTTCTTGTTCTTCAATGTGGAATTCAAATGTCACCACCTCAGTGAAAATCTTCGACCCCTCCAAGATCTGTTATCTTTGCATGATGGCCATTATATGTGCATATACATTAGATTTTATTACAGTTTATAATAACCCTAAGAATCTCTATCTGATATAACTGTAAATTTCTCATAGCATCAAAATTGCATTCATCATTGTTTGCTTAGAGCCTATCACACAACAAGTACTGAATGAAAGCATGCTAAATTTCTACAATGACCTTTGTGCCACCTGATTTGGTGAGAAAGGTATAGTTAAGTATTCTGGTTAAAAGAAACTGTATATTTTATATTTAAATGGCCAATATTGATAGAATACTACACAATGAAGAGTATTTAACATCTGATTTGCACAAACATGATTTCATTTTTCTTTGATAATGCACAAATCACTTACTGTGCATCAAGGTCATTATGAATGTCAACTGCGGCTGTGTAAAATATATGCAGACATGGCAATTAATGCAAATCTCTGGTTGATAAAATGTCACACAAGCCACCTGTCTCTTTATTTATTCTGTCTTCTACAAGATTCCACTTAAACATCTACTTTGAAACCTGCCAGGGTGACTCATGAGTTATCTGTGTGCTCCTTCCATCCTTGTTTCTAAGAGTTAGGGTTGAAGGTCTACAGAATTTTCTTCTCTCTTTCACACATAAGATGCATCATTCCCCAGTACACACAGACACACACACACACACTTTCACGCATTCCTCATCATAGTTTAGTATCTGTATTCAGCTCTGCAGGCATTCAACATGTAGAAATGAAAGCATAATGAGCCAACACTCAAATTACAGTTTTTTAAAAAAGCACCAACTAGTAATTTTTATCAGACATTAAGTATGCCCAATTACTAAGATCATCTATATGAATAGTGGACCAATAATCTGATTTAGAACTCAGTAAAATAGACCAATCAGACAAAATTCAAAATTTCATGTATTTATCATTCTTGACTTCCAAAAACAGAAGAAAGCTAGTAATTATAGTACAAAACTATAATATAAGAATTTGGAAAGATTGAGATAATTACTTTTCATTATTGTTTCTAAGGCAAAGCTTTAAGGAAAATATTTTCCATGAGGTAACATTTCCCTCTTGTGAAGTAACAGAAAGTGCCTGCAACCCCTTTCCCTCTTTTGGCCTAAACACAGACCCAGTTGTCCACACTACCATTGTCAGTCCTGCTCAACATCTCCACTACTCTCAGAGCTGTGCTCACAAAGCTTGAGAGCCCAAGGGCTCTTACTTAGTTCATCCTTTATGGAACTGGATTATCTTGCTAGAAGCATTTATAAATAATGCTTTAGCTCCCAAAATAATTTATTTGTTAATTGCATTATTGTTATAAGGGCAAGTTGTTAGGGGAGAAAACTTTGGATTACTCTACATTTTGGCTTGATGTGCATAAAAAATTACTCAGTTGTGTATAGCAGAAAGAAAAAAATCATAATTTAAACAAAAAGAAGTTTATTTTACTCTCACCTGAATAGAGTCCAGAGATAGAAAGTCCAGAGCTGTAGCAGCTCAGATGCGTCATCAGGAGCCCAGACTCCAGTATTTATGTTTTGCCATCTCCAGTGCATGGTTTTCATATTCGGGGTCACTTTACACACCAAGACAGTTGCTAAAATTCCAGGTTGCTAGAAGTTCCACCTACTTCTTGCTTCCCCCTACATTTTATTGCCTGAAATTTAATCAAATGATTGCTTGAGATTGAGAGTTTGAGAAAGACTTTCAGTCACATTTTCAAGGTTGTTTTACAATGGAAAAGAAAAAATGCGTGTTAGGATGCAACTACTGGTCCATGTAGAGTGGAACCATATATTTCCCTTCCCTGGAGAGGTGGTCTTCCAGTGACAATCTGAACATCAGACTGGGTGTTTCAACTGTCCTCTCAAATCCACTAACTTCTGGACTTCAAAGTCCTAAAATGTTCAGTTGTTAAAGAGCACTGCAAGTTGGTTTTTGAGCAAAAACATACCCTTTCAGATTTTGTTTTAGAAATATGTGTGTTTGTGTATGTATGAGAAGATGATCTTAGCTTACATCACACAGATGTATTACTTGACAATGACAATAAAACCTCTTAATGAAATTTTTCAGAGAACCTCTTGAGAGATGATAACACAGACAGACATACTGCTGGAAAGAACTGAGCTGTCTGAAACAAGGACAACTGTTGTAGTCAGGGGTTACAGGGAGAGAACAACTGCATACAGGACACCAAGTTTACAATACTATTTTATAATAGTCACCCAGAGTTGAACACAAGAAAGTGCAGGAAAATCTGTCCACAACAACCAGGATATTTAGCCAAGGGCCTGAATCCCACAGCAATGTCTTGCAAGAGTCCAGCTAGGACCCAAAGGCATGACAATGCCTCCCACAAATCCAACTGGAAATCTAAGAGCCCACAATAAGGACTCATGCCAGTCTATTTACGGTTCTGTGCTGGGAAGGCCAAAGGTCAGCGGTGGAACTAGGAAGTCAATGCCAGAGGGGTGAAGGAGCTGTGCAGTGGGTTGAGGGTTCTACATGGGAGAGGAAAAGTCACATTCAAAAGAAGAAGTGGGGCTGCCCTGAAGAGCACCACAGCCATCCCCAACGGCAACGAGGTCCCGCACTCCTCCAACGATGGAGAATAGTCGAACACAGGTCAGGAAGCACAGTGTGACAAGCTTCTCCAGCACACAGCTTCCCCTCCGGAGCCAGGAAGCAATGCGCAATGTGAATCACAGCCACTCTCATTGATGAGGTCCCGAGCTCCTCCAATGATAATGGCCAAATCCATATTGGGGAAGTCAGCATGACAAGCTCCTCCAGGAGAACCATCGGCTCGAAACAGCAACACTTGAAAGAACCCACAATGCCTGGCTCTTCTTCTCCACATCTCTATTTATGCTGGCAACTTTCTTCAGGTGGAGCATCTTTACTCAACACCAACTGAATTAATTCAGCTGGTGCTAAGTTGACCACCAGTTTGTAATCCATAACAACAAGATTCAGCAAAAGTCTTAGTTATAGCATTCTACATGAAGATTCCAATGAATGACAATATTTCAAAATCACCTTCAAAATATTGGATAATTTATGTTCAAAATTTGACATGATATAAATAATAATGGCATTTTGAACCTAGCTCAATGGTTTAGGTTTACTAAAACTTGGGAGACCTCTCTTCACATACCATATTCTAGAAACACTATAAATCTATGTGCTTGAATTGTTTAATGTAAAGTGAACATGGGGTTGCCCTTAGTTTAAAGGCTTTAAGTAACTGTATTCAATCTTGGCTTTAGTTCTCCATCATCCATTTCTTTCCAAGCATATTCTGATGGTGATTGGCACCTCAGAGGTCTAGAGCACCTGTGAACAAAGTTTTAAATATCACCTTCTTGAATTAATTATGCATAGAGCTCAAAATAGATTTGGAAGGCACCTGCTGAAGCATAATTAAGTAAAAAAGGAGAGTAGTAGCCACTAAATTATGCTTAGAAGGCAATTATTACCAACAATAAATTGAGATATGGACAATTAAATATACACATCTTATGCTAAATATATCAGTTCATGAAATATTGATGCATGAATGTCAGGTCAATTGAATGTATAAAAATGGCACTTTTTATACTCAGGACTTTTAGGCAATTATCACTTTTTCTGCCTGCCAGCACATTAGTCTATTTCTATATGCTCTAACTCTACATGCTCTGAGAAAATCCAAATTAAATAAAAATAATGGTCCTTACTTTTTGGAAATCTGAAATATGCTGATGTAGAAACCATAAATATCAGGGTAATGCAAGCATAGAAACCATAGCACTAAATTAATTTAGATTGAAATGTTTTATATTTCAGGGTAATGCAAATACAATATAATAAAATTATTAAAAGAGTGTCTTAATTTGGATTCATAGTTTAGTAAGTCATCTTTTATAATGCTAAGAGTTATTTTATTAATTGAATTTTATTTTAGCTTTACTTTATTCATTGAATTTCATATTAACTTTGTTATATATCTCTTGAAATCATACTACTTTTAAATAATTTATAGTAATACTTCATGCATATTACTTTAGATCAAATCTTATCTCCTGTAGGTATTCATATTTATTCAACATCTATCTGTTGTGCTTATTGTACGTAAGACACTGTTTAAAAATAAAAATTAATTAGATTTTTAATTTATGTTGTATAGGGACATAGCCAATTGATGAACCAATCAGTGAGTCATCTTCAAACTGCAAAATCTTTCCAAATCATTAATTTACTCACTTCTTTCCATTCCTCATCCTTTCCTAGGACTTGAGATTCTTAGTGTCAAGCTCTGGAGTTTATTTCTATTTTGAAGTCTAGTTAAAGCTAGTGGCATAACTACTGACAAGGTGTAGTGTCACATCCTCAGGAGGGGGAGTGTGTTCCAGTTCTTATCACTCCCACACACAAATCACTCTGGTAGCAAACTATGTTACTGTTTTGAACCCTTCCAGAGCTACTTGGCACTTTCCCTTAAGCCAATCTTCTTCCAGAACATCCCCTGATCCTACCTTGACTGTCCTTCTTCTGCCTTCAGACGTTGCTCATCCTCCAGATTTTAGGTATACTCAGTAGGAACCCTCTTGCCTCTTAAAACAGCCTTCTTTGTGTATGGCTCAAAATGTTCACACTGTTTCTCTTCTTCATTAGTTCTATTATTCTTTTTTATCAAATATTTACTGAATGTCAGTTATTTCCCAGGCACTCCTCTAAGTGGGGGAAAAAGAAAAAGATCCTTCCTGCATGGAGCCCACATTCTAATGGAGTTCTGATACTCCTTTGGTAGGATTAATAATAATAGTAATTAAAATTTAGGAAATGTGTGGGTATATACCAGGCAACATACAAATCAATTTACATTAATTCAACAAATATTTACTGAGTGTCTAGAATGTTCCAGAGTATCCTGCATGCTTCAGATATAACAGTAAACAAAATATTATACTAAAGAAAAAGAGACACCAAATAACAGATGTAATGAGTTATAGGCAATATGTTAGAAAATAACTGCCAAGTGTACAAAAATGAGTAGATTACAACAAGATAAAATCAGAACCTTTGCCATTGTAAGTATTGTGTCAGGTCATGCTCTCTGAAAAGGAAACACTGAAGCAAAGACATAAAGAAGATGAAAGAGTAAATACTGTGGATGCTTAGTCGAAAAGGATATAGGGAAGAAGGAACCATCTACAAAAAGATTCTAAGAAGATAATGAATGTTCTAGGAATGGGTCCCTCATGTTCTGGGAACATCAAGGTGGCCTGTGTGCCTGCAGTACAGGGAGCCAAGGTACAAATGGTACAGGAGGTCTTGAGCTTAGAGACCCTTTTTGTCCTTTTTGACTTTGACTCTAAGCAAAACGGACAGCCTTAGAAAGTTTTGAAAAAGAAACTAAGATTGTTTTGGGATTTAGCAAGATTGCTCCATTTGCATTATTGGGATAGATCATGAGGGAACAGAATGAAAGGAGGGAGATCAGTGAGGAACCTGTTTTAAAAATTCAGGAGATGATGTGTGGCACCAAGGTATAGCAGAGACCAAGGTGTAACAGGGACACTACAGAGTGAAGAAAGTACAACTGACTTTGAACTGACTTATCTTTCATACTGGCTCCAGAAGCTGAGCTCTTAACCACTATGTTATATATATACATGCTTCATGGTAGGTTTAACATCATTGCACACATTTTTATGGTTCTTTGGCTGTGCTGTGAGTTCTCTAAGCCAGGAAACAAGGCTCCATCTATTCTGAATAATGATTGAAATTAAGTAGAAACAGGAAAAAATTAAAACTTGGATTGATCAATTATATTTCATTGGCATCATAATTTAAAAGTGGCTGACAAGTAATGCAAATGTAAAGTTGTCATAAAATTCTGATATAGAAAAGAGTGAAATGTCTGTTATGCACATCAACCTTAATAATAATAATATGTACTACCTAGATAAGGAATTTATTATAAAAGCAAAATTCCTTGTATTTATACAACTCATTACTGTTTACCTAGTTTTTTCACCCAAAGTAACTAATTTGATCATTGCCTTCCCCATGATTTTACTCTTAAGTTTATACTTTTTGAAAAGACCAAAATGATCAAAGAGTGCTTGATAAAAATGCATAAGGCATCAAAGGAAAAGTCAATCTAAAGTTAAATGTAGATACTGTGCACTGTACCTTCAGAATTTGCATTTTATGAGAACTTGTAAAAAGCAGAAAAGATAATCAAGAGTACATTCTGCTGACCTCAACGCAGTGTTAGGTCTGTTGTAAATAGTCTTTCTTCAAGTATGTTACATGTATGGATCTATACACGCTCTTTCTCACAGGTGACTTAAACAGATCCTTAAAACCAACCTCTCTTTTGTCTTTCAGCCTCTCACTGTTTCAAGTAGTCTTTAAATGTCATCTTCTAGTTTATTTTTTTCCCAAACTACGTAAAGGTGCTCATCTGTATGCAACACTGCAGAGAATCATGTAAACCCCCATGTGCGTCTGTAACTCCCATCACCAGCAGAATGAATCACCACATCTAGTTCCCAACCTTTCTTCAGGTTTTCACCATGCACTCCTCCCATTGAACTCTAATTCCTTAATACAGCTCCCTCTCTATTGTCTGTGCTAATATCACAGGGTGGTAAGTGAGAGCCACAGAAAACTCGTAACCTCAATTTAGCTTTTGATCTTTCCACTTACTGCCCTTTATGTGAGTTGCTAATGAGCAGTGAAGTTGACAGATTGAAATGTCACCTCTGTCTGCCCTCTGATATAAGTGTTAATGAGCATGAATATGACAAGACGCTGACAAGACATCAGGAGAAGGAAAGTAAGGGCCTGGTTGACCTGGATGGCTGTCAGCGCTCCTTAATGATTGAGTTTATTTTAGTTATTTCTAGTATTCGATGAGTTGGGATTGAATAATGTACTACTATTTTTGACTTTGTGTCCAAGTACATCATTAGATAGATACTTCCAAATCACAGGATTTTTATCTTTTCACATCACTCAACTAAAATACTCATGGAAATGTCATAGCTCAATAGTGTAAGATGTAACTTTCCATTTCATTTCTGGTGTCTTCTAAATTCTAATGAATCCATACAAACACAGAAATGAATTACAAGTCTTGAGAGAAAATCATGACTCAAAGCCATCTTTGCTGTCAGAGAATGAGAGGATTTTTTTTCTATTTTAGTTAATTCAGTTGCCTTCAGAATTCCAGCTGGTGGCCTGTGTGTAATTTGCTGATGTAACATACCTACTAGAATAAAAACAAACAGTACTCGGAACCAAAGGCTGCAAGCCACAAGAACTTAGCAGCTATTCTTTAAATCTGGATACTTTTGGAAACACTCTCCCCACCATCCATCTCCTCTTCAATGCATCTTTCCTGATTTCTCTTTGAAGGCTGTAAGTTCTGAGAAACAACACAATAGGAAACAGGTGAAGAGTTGGCATTCTACGTATTGGAACCATAACAGAAACAAACCAAATTCTAGAAGCCACCTTACATTCTTGTTAGAGTAGAAATTTGAAGAGAAACTATAAAACATCAATGTCTTTTACTTGAAGTTTTGAGATTTTACCAATGTCCATGTAGTCAAGGGACCAGCGGAAGATGAAAGCAAATACTGGTAAATATTAGGACTGTAGCAAACTCCTATCATTGCAGAATGGGTAAATAGAAATAACGTTCACAAGATTTGGATTTAGAGTTCCAAGTTCTAATCTTTCTCTTATTCTATGTATCTCACTTGACTCTTTAATGCTCCAGATTGCCTATTAAATTTGTATAAGAGTTACTCCACAAAATATTGTAAGGAGTAAATTTTCAAATGATTCATGCGGAAGAGCTTCATGAACGAGAGAGAGAGAAAGAAATGCTAACTACACGAATCAATAATGAAACCGACATACATTGTCCTCAATTTTTTAAAAAACAAGCTCAAATTTTTATTCAGGAATTAAATCAATTGTTTAATAAAAATTTATTACAATTCTTCAAAGTTATCACACATGTTTAAAGATTAATGATAATTTTCTATGACCATAAAACTGGTCCAGGAATGCTATAGAAAAAGACCTTTTCTTGAAAACCCCAGCTTCTCCTTGACCTTCAACTCAAATTTCTACCATTATTTCTACCTTTCATAAAAAGAAAAAAAATACTACATAATAGTATTGAATGCCATAAAGAATATAATGTATATATGCTAAAGTTTCAGTTGAAGTTTTTATAGAATGATAAGAATTATCTGAGGTCTGATTCATTAAACTGAGCCAAAATTGATAGGAAAAGATTAACAGACAGCATTTTAATTTCTAAAAAAAAATGAATGTAGGAGGGGAATTGGAGATGTAGTCCAATAGTACAGTACTTGCCTAGCAGACTCTAGCATGAAAGAAAACAAAAAGAAAGGAAGAAAAAAGGGAGGTAATGAAAGGAGTAGAGATAGGAAGAGATGAGAGAAGAGAAAAGGCACTTGAACAAATTTTGTACATTAAAAGAGACATAATAAATCACATAAAAGTATAGAAATAGTAATTACGTGCTACCAAAGAAATAACCAAAGATAATTAGATTATGTCACATATTGTTTTCTTTCTTTTTCTTTTTCTTTTTTTTTTTTTTTCTGTCAGTACCAGGGATCAAACTCACGACCTCACGTCTGCCAAGCAGGCACTTAAACCACTGAGCCAAACTCCTGGATCTATGTATTATTTTCTTTAAAGTAGTTACACAGAGTAAAAGATAAGAGTATAAAAAATTCTCTGTACATCTATTCTTTCTGTATTAGAGGGCAAGACAAAACAATTAGAAGAAACAAAAGAGACTAATAAATAACAATAACAAAGAGCCCAAAACAATAACAATACAGGCTTGCAAAACAAGGTGGTAGGAACATAGCTAAGGTTGTTATTTTGCATAGTTATTGTTAGGGTTTATACATTGTGTCAACTTGAGAAGTCTAGCAGCTTAATTAAGTAAGGCAGCAGCTCTACATCCTGGGGTGTAGAGCATAAGCAGTTACCTGGCCATTGTGTCAATTTGAGAAGGCCAAAAGTTTAGCTGAGAGACTCAGCAGGGAGCCAGGGTTCTTACTTTGTAAACATCCTCATCCTGTGCAAA